>OY744476.1:55234253-55536753 GCA_963556175.1 Tipula confusa | reverse complement strand
TGTCAATCGTTAAACCCAAATAATTATACTTATTAACTCTTTCAATTATGAAGGTGTCATAAGTAATTGGGTTAACCTGTAAAACATTTACATCCAAGGTCTTATTTTCGAATAGAATAAATTTTGTTTTGTCGTGGTTTAGTGCTAAGTGATTAAGATCAAACCATTCTTTCAGAAGACATAGATCTAAATTAATTTCGTTAACTAAATCTGGCAATTTTTCGGACGAGTACATGACTACAACATCAACCGCGAATAATTATATTTTTCCATGCAAATTAATAAAAATTAATCGTTTATAAATATATTAAATAGGGAAGTCCAAAGATGGATCCTTGGGAAACACCTTTATTCAATTGACCAGTTTCACTACTCCAGTCGGGGAGTGAGTAGAGGAGACAGCCTACATCAAGACTACCACGGACGTACTCGGCTACAGAGAATACAAAAGGAAACCTTGGATCAGTGATGATACATGGCAGAAAGTTGAAGAACGCCGTCAATTTAAGTTGCAAATGTGCCAACATAACACGGAAGAGGTGAAACGTAGATACGAAGAAACAGCGCGTCAAGTAAAGAAAATGGCAAGGAATGATCGAAGAAAATATACAGAAAGCATTCTCAAAGCTGCTGAAGAGGCAGCAGCAATCCAAAATATGCGAGCACTACACCAGTGTGTAAGAAAGGTCACTGGTAAAATTACAAATATACCACCTATAAGGGATGCTAATGGTCAAGTACTAACAACAGATGAAGCACAGTTAAAGAGATGGAAGGAATATTTCGAAGAAGACGTCGTCGTCGACCCCGAAAATCTACAGTCATTAATTGACATCAATAACGAAACTAGCAACACCCATCCACCAACGGAATGGGAAGTTAAACATGTCATTAATAGACTGAAGAACAATAAGGCCGCTGGAACAGACAATATAACCGCCGAAATATTCAAAGGAGATTCATCTACAACTGCAAGCATATTAACACCAATAATCCAAGAAATCTGGAATTCTGGGAGAATCCCACTGAAATGGAAAGAAGGCTTGATAATTATGATACCCAAGAAAGGTGACCTAAGAGAATGTAGGAACTGGCGAGGAGGGAGATCCTCAACACAACAATGAAAATACTCGCAATGATCATCCTTGACAGAATCTCACCTACGATCAATGCAAAATTAAGAAACGAACAAGCTGGATTTAGACCAGGAAGAAGTTGCACTGATCACATCAACACAATCCGTATCATCACTGAGCAATCCAATGAATGGAATTCACCATTGTATATGCTCTTCGTCGATTTCGAACGCGCATTCGATACGATAAACAGGAACGCAATATGGCAGACACTTTGTGAAATGGGCATCCCAAAGAAATTAATTGAACTCATACAAGAAATGTATCGGGATGCTGGAAACCGAATCCAATACAAAGGCAAACAAAGTGAAACATACTACAACACTCGAGGAGTAAGGCAAGGTTGCGTACTCTCACCAATGCTGTTCCTAATCGTATTAGACAGTGTAATGCGGAAACTAGATAACAAGTCCCTTAATGGCATTCAATGGGGGTTAACTGGTAAACTCAATGATTTGGACTATGCAGACGACATATGCTTGCTCTCACACAAACACTCCGACATGCAGCAGAAAGCGCAACAGCTATCAGATCTAGCTAATGAAGTTGGTCTCAAAATTAATATCAAGAAAACGAAGGCGATGAGACTCAACACAAATATAACCACACCGATACACATCAACAATATACAAATTGAAGATGTAAATGAATTCGTATACCTTGGTTGCACAGTAACGAAAACAGGTGGAACAGAAGAAGACATACACAAACGTATAAATAAAGCCAGATATACATTCAACATGTTACACAAAGTCTGGAATACTTCTGTCCTGTCGCGCAATACCAAGATACGAATGTTCAACTCATGTGTGAAATCGGTACTTCTGTATGGGTGTGAGACATGGAAGCATACAGGAAAAATCATACAGAAGCTACAGGTATTCGTAAACAAATACCTTCGACGAATACTTAAGTGCTTCTGGCCTAACACGATCAGTAACATCAATCTGCATATAACAACATGTCAGTCAGACATTGAGACCGAAATAAAGCGACGAAAATGGAGATGGATTGGCCACACACATCAAGTGATATAACGAGGATGTCATTAGAATGGAATCCACAAGGAAAAAGAAAGGTTGGAAGGCCAGCAATGACATGGAAGAGAACGATGCTAGCAGAGGCAAAACACCTGGGAAGTCATGGGCAGAAATAAAAGCAATAGCCCCAAATAGAGTAAGATGGTTCAGGATAGTGGGCGCCCTATGCTTCTAAATTGGAGATAAAGGGAAAAAAAACTACTCCAGTCACCAATTTTAACTAACTGCTCTCTATTAAACAGATAAAAATGAAACCAACTCAGTTGAATATCTGTAAAGCCTAACTTTTTCAATTTAATCATCATAATATACAAGTTGATAGAACCGCAGAATTGCTTCCTATCAAATACTTTACTCAAAAAGTCAGTCAGATTAAGAAAGGCGGCGGTTGTACTGGAATTTGGTGTAAAACCAAATTGAGTACTCGCAATGATTTTGTTGGATAAAAGAAAATCACCGAGCCTTTTCAACATAACTTTCTCAAATATTTTTGAAATGTTTGGGAGAATGGGAAATTGGGCGGTAGTTAGCAAGTTCCATCTCAATACCATTTTGATAAATAGGAGTGACTCTTGCTAGTTTTAGAGAGGTGGGAAATTTTCCCGACATGAACGACTCATTAACAAATTTTGTTATTACGGGTATGATATAATTTGATGTATATTTAAGAAACTTTACAGAAATTTTGTAGATTCCCGTAGCAGTATTAAATCTTTTAAATTAAGTATTATATTTCTAATTTCTGAATCACAAGACGAACTCAATGTAAAACCTTCTGATATCTGAGTTTGAAAATATTCAAAATCTCCAGCTGTTGGACTTGGGAGGTGTCTTCCAATATCAGCTGTGGAATTTATAAAATATTGGTTAAATCGCTCAGCAACTTCCTGTTGATTGGTTATTACATCAGTTCCACTTTGTATATAAATTTTTGTTTTTGTATCATGGTTTATATTATATATAATTTGTTTGAAGTAACTCCATAGCTTCTTTGGTTTATCTATATTTTTAGCGATATAATCATTACATTGTTTCTTTTTGATCCATTTGATTTTCCTAGCTATACTGGAACTAAGATATTTATGTTTGCAAGCTATGTAATCATCGCTCGGGTATCTTTTCTTTAGTTTGAACCATTTATTTCTATCATTTACCAAGTTTTTGATTTCATTAGTTAACCATGTTTTATGTTCTCCTCGCGAGAACTTTCGTAACATTTGTTTATTTCTAGAGACAACTCGGGATAACTGATATATGAAATCATCTATATTTACACTATCCAATAAATAAGCCCATGCATGGTCTAAAAACACGTTATACTCGTACAGGTGTTAACTTTTTAGAAATATTCGTTTTAGTGATCTGCAAGAAGATTAACTTGTGATCCGAAAGTTCAGTATCAGAAATATTTAAATCATACTTGTAAACAAATATATTAGTTAAAATATGCGTGTGAAGTTTTTCCTAACTTTTACTAAAACTACAAAAACAACATTATATATGCACTAGTATTAGTAAGAATTAGTAAAAAAGATCACATTTAGGCGAAATCCAATTTTAAATTAAATCAATAATTTTACAAAAAATAAAAGTAGAACTATAGTTAATAATTACTTCATTATTGCACAAAAAATTAATCATAAAAAATTTAAAAATACAAATTTAAGAACATTTGCTTCGATGTGTTGTTATTAATAAACTTGTCTCCGTACTAAACATTTAAGTAAATATGAATTTTAAACTAGCTCAATGTATTGGCCTAAGATACATTCCCAGGCTTTACTAACTACCTCGTAGGTGTTTAGCACCATATTCACTAATATTGCTAGATTGGTGATAGTTCATGGAACATCTTGGCCAGGTTTCATCAACTTCTAATGGGGACCTCGTAGTGTACCATGACATTGAAAATCAAAAAATTTTATATGGGCCGAATATGTACTTCTAGCTAGGCTTTACTAACTACCTCGTAGGTGTTTAGCACCATATTCACTAATATTGCTAGATTGATGATAGTTCATGGAACATCTTGGCCGGGTTTCATCAACTTCTAATGGGGACCTCGTAGTGTACCATGACATTGAAAATCAAAAAATTGTATATGGTCCGAATATGTACTTCTAGCTAGACTTTACTAACTACCTCGTAGGTGTTTAGCACCATATTCACTAATATTGCTAGATTGATGATAGTTTATGGAACATCTTGGCCAGGTTTCATCAACTTCTAATGGGGGCCTCATAGTGTACCATGACATTGAAAATCAAAAAATTTTATATGGGCCGAATATGTACTTCTAGCTAGGCTTTACTAACTACCTCGTAGGTGTTTAGCACCATATTCACTAATATTGCTAGATTGATGATAGTTCATGGAACATCTTGGCCAGGTTTCATCAACTTCTAATGGGGACCTCGTAGTGTACCATGACATTGAAAATCAAAAAATTTTATATGGGCCGAATATGTACTTCTAGCTAGGCTTTACTAACTACCTCGTAGGTGTTTAGCACCATATTCCGTAATATTGCTAGATTGATGATAGTTTATGGAACATCTTGGCCAGGTTTCATCAACTTCTAATGGGGACCTCATAGTGTACCATGACATTGAAAATCAAAAAATTGTATATGGTCCGAATATGTACTTCTAGCTAGGCTTTACTAACTACCTCGTAGGTGTTTAGCACCATACTCACTAATATTGCTAGATTGACGATAGTTCATGGAACATCTTGACCAGGTTTCATCAACTTCTAATAGGGACCTCGTAGTGTACCATGACATTGAAAATCAAAAAATTTTATATGGGCCGAATATGTACTTCTAGCTAGGCTTTACTAACTACCTCGTAGGTGTTTAGCACCATATTCACTAATATTGCTAGGTTGATGAAAGTTCATGGAACATCTTGGCCGGGTTTCATCAACTTCTAATGGGGACCTCATAGTGTACCATGACATTGAAAATCAAAAAATTTTATATGGGCCGAATATGTACTTCTAGCTAGGCTTTACTAATGACCTCGTAGGTGTTTAGCACCATATTCACTAATATTGCTAGATTGATGATAGTTTATGGAACATCTTGGCCAGGTTTCATCAACTTCTAATGGGGACCTCATAGTGTACCATGACATTGAAAATCAAAAAATTGTATATGGTCCAAATATGTACTTCTAGCTAGGCTTTACTAACTACCTCGTAGGTGTTTAGCACCATATTCACTAAAAAAAAATGTGGAGACTATGTATCCTAATGTTATACATTGCTTTATAGTGGAGATGATCTCGGCAATCGTTGTGTTGGTTTCTTTAGGGTTCCAGGTGACATAGGCTGTTTATGATTTCAAAGCTGTTGATAATCGTTTGTATAAGCTACGTTTACGCATGCGGTTAGCTAACATGTCAATCATTTGTGGTCATGCACCCATTGATGTTAGCCACCCAAAGATAAAAACTGATTTTACAATAATTTGGATAATGTGATGGGATCCAAAATTGTATTAAAATTGTAAAATTGTGATTGGTGTCTTAAATGCTAGGGTTTACCGAGCAAACGGTGCAGTGGTTGCGTCGGGAGGTACCGGGCTCGAATCCCAACAGGGGAGGGTTGCAAAAGAGGTTTTTCATCATCTGATTTCAATCGGTGATGACGATGAATACAATTATGACCCCCTGTTGAAATGCATAATCCATGGGCGGAACCATCGTCCATGCAAGTGCAGGCTGGCTGGAGCAATGCGATGTGCAGATGGTATTCAGAGCGAACCTGTATTCGTGCGTCCTCCATTTGGCTGGAGACCGTGTAAGGTAGGACATCAAAAACTAACCGCGAAAAAGTTGGGTGTGCTTCGGCCCCATAACAGGTGGCACAAAGAAATAAAAATGCTAGAGATGGCAAAACTCAGGACTTATGTGGAAAAATAGGTCTTTACGCTTATCATCGACTAGCGACTAATAATAGGAAAAGACTGGTGTACTTTGCGATCGCGCATGACTTCATTGTGGCTATCACAATCTTATCTCATAAAAATATATATTTCGAAATATGGACATACCCTTGTAATAGTCCCGAAGTCAAGCAGGCGACTCTAGGTATGGTAAAAATTAAACCAACAACAATGATTGGTTTGATTAGGAGTTTCGTCTTGCTGTCGAGCAACAGTCATTCAACCTATAAAGAAGCGAGAGTACGTTTCATATTCGCACAGGAGAACAAAGCGGTCGTGGCTAAGAGAACCGTCACGCGAACTTGTTGACGGAAAAAGCGTGAATGCTGGAAGGCCAAGGTCTTAAGAGTACAACAACTCAGCTATGAGTACAGTTCTCATAACTTTTTTATAGAAGTCACTGATCTGCACCATACCATCAGACCTAGGTCCATCGCCATTTGGGACTAGGATGGAAATATCCGTGTTATTATCAATGCAGTGATCGACACTGAAAGGGACATTTCTCTGATTTACTCAATGTTCAACACGTGTCAAATGTTGTATTTTAAAGTTGTCAAATTCAGACTGCGGAGATGTGCATAGATGACCCATCATACGAGGAGTTTACACTGGCCATGTAAAAAAAAGAAAAGTTCCGCTGTGGTTGATTGCATTAATTCCGAGCTCTTAATATTCGATTTGCATGGCAAAGCGAAGTTAAATGTCTGTTGAATGGAAAGTGGCTGCGTTGTGAAGTTACCACTCAAAATGTGAACACTATTGCAACGTAGCTCTCCTTTGCACAGCATACAAATTACTGTCTTACATATAGTATTAGAAAGAATCACTCCTCTGGAGGAAGAAATTATAGGTGACTACCAAGGAGGATTTTGTCCTAATCGATCAGTCACTAATCAATTTTTTCACTAAGAATGATTCTTAATATTACGAAACATCTCGTGACGTACACCTGGTGTTCTCAGATTTCTACCAGACTTATGACTCAATTCATCGAGATAGCTTATGTTTTGCTTTGCAATTTCTGGGAATACCTGACAAATATGTGCGTTTATGTAAATGACAGCAACGCAATCACAATGTTGTGTCAAAGTTGTAAACAAGCTATCAGGATTTTTTACAATTAGCTCTGGGGTACGGCAAGAAAACGTTGTCCTCGATATTTTAAATGTCATGTTAGAATTTATCTTTCGTAAAAGTGGAACTTCTTGTATTGTAGGTCCAATCACTGTCAGTGTAATTGGGCTGAATGGCAACGGTGTCAAAGAACTACTGGAAAATCAATGAGTTCAAAACAAAATTCAAGATCACTGGTGTAAGTACAAAACTTCAAAACCGTGTACTGAAAAAGTTAAATATTTTCTGTAAAATAAAATTATGTTTATGATCAGAAAATTGTTCCTCTACATTAAAATATATTTATCATCAAATAGCTATGGGCCAAAATTTCCAAATTGGAGATATATCAAAAAATTGCTATCTGAATTTAAATTAAAATAGGAAACGATTTTAAGCGAATCATCTATATTGAACGAACAAATAATATTTTGTTCTTGTTAAATTATGTTACTACATACATCGTTAGTAAAGACTAGGTGTGCATATTCGGTCCATATAAAATTTTTTGATATTCAAAGTCATGGTACACTACGAGGTCCCCATTAGAAGTTGATGAAACCTGGCCAAGATGTTCCATGAACTATCACCAATCTAGCAATATTAGTGAATATGGTGCTAAACACCTACGAGGTAGTTAGTAAAGCCTGGGAATGTATCTTAGGCCAATACATTGAGCTAGTTTAAAATTCATATTTACTTAAATGTTTAGTACGGAGACAAGTTTATTAATAACAACACATCGAAGCAAATGTTCTTAAATTTGTATTTTTAAATTTTTTATGATTAATTTTTTGTGCAATAATGAAGTAATTATTAACTATAGTTCTACTTTTATTTTTTGTAAAATTATTGATTTAATTTAAAATTGGATTTCGCCTAAATGTGATCTTTTTTACTAATTCTTACTAATACTAGTGCATATATAATGTTGTTTTTGTAGTTTTAGTAAAAGTTAGGAAAAACTTCACACGCATGTTAAAATATGATCTATAATTATGCTTACTGAATTTCTAGAGCGGGTCCCATATTTCGTTTCTAGTTGATTTATAAATATATAGCCCAATAAATGAATTATTCCCATACAATTGTTCACATCCGAGTCATTAGGATCGACCAAATTAACATTGATATCACCAATAATTAAACATCGCAGATACTTTCTTAAATATTCTTCAAGAAAGTTAAAAAAGTTCCGTTAAGAGTTTTTTTGAGATCTGTATATTGAAATTATGTCGATATCTTTATCGACAAGCTTGATTCCAAGAACCTGACAATAATCAAAGTCTAAGGTAAATAATTTAACTCTTCGATATAATTGTTAACAAAAATAGCTGTACCACCGTATCCTCCTAATTGGTTTGAAAAAAATGGATTAAACCCTTTAATATTAAAGAATTTAATTTCTTCTTCCACTAACCAAATTTCTGTCAATACTAAAACATCAATTGTACAAGCCAAATTATTGACAAACAATTCAATGTCGTGTAACTTGTTCCTTAGGCTCTGCACATTCATGCATACTATTTTTAGATCTGCATTATCGACCATTAAATTACTGTCATCTAAGTCGGTAATGGTATTATAATTGAGTATTATAATAATAACCGAATATTCGATATGTTTAACATTAATATTTCTAATTTTAGACAAATAGTTTTTTTTTTTTTTCTGAACTCTGCAATCTGTTCTGGGACCGAAGCTCTCCCAACTCTTTCGCAGTTAATTTTTAACGTCCTACCTTACGCCGTCACCAGCCAAATTGAGGACGCACGAAAACAGGTTCGATTTTAAATCCATCTTCACATTGCATTGCTCCAGCCAGCCTGCGCTGACATGGACGCTGGTTTGGCCCATGGATTCTGCACTCCAACAGGGGGTCATAGTTGTGTTCATCGTCATCACCGATCAAAATCAGGTGATGGAAAATCCCTTTTGCAACCCTCCCACGTTGGGATTCGAACCCTGTATCTCCCGTCCCAACACCGCAGCTTTAAACACTGCGCCAATTGCTCGGTGTAAAGAAAAGTTACTAGCAGTTATAATTTTATTATATTTTTCGAAAGCACGTTGCTTGATAACAGGCCACCTCGGCAAATGGTACGAGTAACTAGCGAGCCTATTAAGTCTGTCAAATTCGAATCACATGTACGAAATATACCAAATAAAACCATTGATTAGTTTATTTTGTACACGTAACTCAACAATGACTGATTTAACAGGCTTGCTATAATAAAAAATTCTCAGTAATAACTTTGTTTAAATGTTAATTTATTTTAGTTTATTCTTCCTTAATTTACAACATTGCATTTACCGACTGTTTTACTAATACATGTAAACTTTTTTGTTAATTTAACAAATTTCGTATACGTATACGTTTTGTTATTTTTTGTTATTTGTTGAAAACTTCACACCCGTAACATTTCAACATCCAAAGATTTAGAAGTATTCACTTAACAGTTTTTCTAAGCAATTTAGCTTATTAAAAACAAAACTTGAATAATTTATGTTCCGCATCCAAAGTTTAAGAAACACTGAACTATATATGGACACCACAACTCTACATACGTCTAAAATCACAAACAATGATATAGGAACAAAATATTTAGAAATTTGATAACTTAGATAGAATTTTTTTTGTGTATATTTTTATTTTTATTTTAAAATCTATATAAAATAGACATTTATTTATTAGAAAACGTATCAGGATTCATTTAACATATATAACAGTAAAAAAAAACTCTGATAGAAACTAAATATTCTAAAACATTTATTTAGTTTTACTTTATGTATGAAATAATTTATCACAAATCTATATATCTATATACCACGGTATACGAATATACGTGAATGTCGATGTATCTTTTAGCTCTAGTATATCAAGTATATAGTGGATTTATTATGTAAACCATCATTCACCATCAGCCTCTTGTATATAAAATATAGTGCATCAACAATTTTGAGACTATAAATTATTTACACTGATCAAGGTTATCAATTTTCGAAAAGACCGTATATGCATTCTAGGGATGACATCGTTAGCACTTCAGTATACCCAGCATCGTTTCCAAAATAATAGTGGTTTAAATATTATTTCAATTAACATAAATTAATCAAGAAATTAAAATCAATAAAGTTAAGCCGATCTTTTTCAGATAGTCTTCATCAGTATTTATCATTACATATTTGGCAATGTCGTTACCGTAAAATGGGGTGAAATTGATCAGGCGGGGTGATATTAATTGCTTTGATACAAAATTTTATAATTTAAAATAAAAAAAGAATTCTCATAATTATGGAAACCCCCGTTGTAATTTTGTTCTAAATTACATGTTGCTTTGTTTCACGCAGTTATAGTTTATCCTTTGTGTTGTTTGGATGTATAGTAATAAGTGTCAAGAAAATATTAATTTTTTTTTGTGTTACAAAAAAAAATTTTGCTCTCGTATAATTTCTAAAGTGGTGAAGAAGTGAGGCGAATTAAAACCGTTAGTATGAACTATGTAATTAATATTTATGTGATAATATATCAAATTCGCGTACTTAGTTTCCCGTTATTTGAAAATTATACTCTTAGGTGACTTTGATCAGTTACTTGGGTATAGATTGATTTCATGATCAATGCACACCCCGTGGATCAAGGTCACCCCAGAAATACAATATCTAAATAAACATTTGCATAGGTAGTTTATTTTATATTTCAGTTTTTTGTTTTAAAATGCCACAAATTCATATACACCAGTTAGGTGCTCGAAAATATCGTGATTACACGATGGACATATTAGATATAGTGATAGAAAAAGTACTACTAGAAATATCAATTCGACAAGCATCATAACAAAATTTAAAAAAAACACACTCTATCAATTGACCAAACGGCCAAACGGCTCTACGAAAAGATGAAGAGATTGGTATAATAAGAAATGTCGTAACGTGCGCAGAATGGGGATTTCCTTTAAACATTCTCGATTTAAGGATGTTCACCAAAATATATTTGGATTCTGCTGGTCGCAATATTACCAAATTTAAGAACAATTTACCTGGGCAAGAATGGGCATATTCATTATTAAAGCATCACAGATTTCTAATCGGGCAGCGAATGGCAATAATATTTCTAGAGCCGGAGCGGAAGTATCGCCACAGATCATCACAAACTTATTTTGTAATTTAAAAACCACAATTAAAGGTAATGTTTAATGTTTATACTATATCTATATTTATAACTTTATGTTGATATAAAATATATCATTAGATGTCCCCCCATCACATATTTTCAATTACGATGAGACGAACGTAGCGGACGACCCGAGTAAGAAATTATTATATAGGAGAGGAATTAAATATCCCGAAAAAAATAATGAACCACAGTAAATCGGCCACAACAATTATGATATGTGGTTCAGCATCTGATGTGTTGCTCCCACCATACGTAATATATTGAAGTGAGAATATGTGAAATGTTTAGACCAAGAATAGCCTAAAAGGTTATCCATGTTGTATAGAGCGGTGTTGTGCTCAAGGCATGCGGTATAACATGACTTCACATGGTTGGATGGAAGCTTACTGCTTCACAGATTGGTTCGAAAGTCAGGTTTTACCATACGCGGAAATGCTGGAAGGTAGAAAAGTAGTAATCGAAGACAATCTTGCATCCCATTTCACAAGCCGAGTTCTTCAACTTTGTCAAGAGCAGAACATTGCGTGTGTATGTCTACCACCAAACTCTACGCACATTTGCCAACCGTTATAAATGAAAATTAAACAATGGAAGATCGCCAACACTCCAAAAAGATCTTTTCCCTTCTCTATTGAGTAAGACATTAAAGAAAATGGATAATAAAGAAGTGATTAACAATGAGGAACGGTCCATCTCTAAAAATTTAAAAAGCGGGTTCAGTGCCACCGGAGTTTATCCTTTTAACGCTCAAAAAGTATTAGATAAAATCCCAAGTGGTTCATCAGTTAATCCTGACGCTATTCTAGAAACATCGTTGGTGTCATCAAACCACCGCACTAGAACAACCAGGGAAAAGAAAATTAGAGTTATTCTAGACAAAAGCGTCACCTGTTTAACCAGTGAGTCCGAAAACAGCGATGATCAAGATCAACAGGTTTCTGACCCAGATATTGAAGATATTATGATAATATATTGAAAATATTATGATTGGTACTTTTATTTTGGCCAAATTTATGTCAGAAAGACGAAAATCAGTTCAGTACAAATTTATTTGTGTAGTTAAGGATGTTATTGATAGTAAGCAATATGAAGTTCTTGGACTTAAATCGTTCAATGGAAACAAAACAAATGTTTAAAACAGTGGAATACGATATATCAACAGTCAAACTTGATGGAATTGTTGCAGTACTACCAATGCCAGACGGAATAGAAAAGAATGAGTAACTCTTATATCTATTCAAATGTGAATTGCTGTAGACGTAAAGGAGATATAGGTAGACATATTGTTTACTTTTATTTTAATTTTTACTTGAAGTTTTTTTTTTTTTTTAATTTTGTACATGAAGTGTGAAAGTTTCTCCTTCCTATTTTTATGAATTGTATCGAATTGACGGTTTACTTCCCTTAAAATGGGCGATCAAAGACACCCCTAATAAAAGAATATGGAATATCTCAGAAGTTTATTGACCGATTTCAAAATCGATCCGACATTGATATTGCTTATAATGCAAAGAGCATTTATATGATAAAACATAAACCCAGAACTTAAATGATAGCAAGTCATTTCAGTTTTTGACAGTTAGAATATTTATCTTAAAACGAATTTACATTTGGGGATTTCCTCTACTACGTCTTTTTATTGACAGGATGCCTGATATTTTCCTAGAATTTCTATATTAGATTAAGGTAAGTAAGAATATAAATAATTGGTTTTTTCATTTAGAAATGGAATAATCAATATAATAAACAATTAAGCGCGAATCTCTAAATTTAAAATCTTAACAATATCTTAACGGCTATTTTTAGTCTTCCGTCATTTACACGCAAAGTTTTTTTTCTGATTTGACAAAAAAGAAATAAAACAAAAATAATATACAAAAAAACAAATCTATAATATACAAAAAAAACAATCTTCCTTAAGTAACCTCTTTTTTATTTTACGGCCAGAGCCTATTTACAACTCATCCCGTAGCAGAGTATAACGATTTTTCGATGGTGCCAATTTTTTAAATGTTGATTCTGGTGGCGATGTAGCCTTTTTAAGTTCATTCGACTGCACATTTGGCTTGTCAGGACCTTAATGAAATTCACGATGTATTTTACCACTACATAAATCCTTTAGAAATTGAAGTAATTTTCCGGGAACATACATATCTTTGATATCGGTAATTAGATATATATGTGACGAAAAGAATCGATCGCGATCAGTGGTAAATCAGATTGTGATTTTCCTAGGTGATGCAATGGATCGGCAAAACGTATTCCATCGGCCGTAAGGAAATTTATATTTTGTTTTTCTCCAATTAAGTGAGAATCAACAATCGATTTATAATCTTTAATCACATCTAAATTATCGGGATTATAAAATAATATCAAGAACGGTAACCCTTCTTCGGTCAATTCTTCAGCATTTTTGAATGTCATTTCGCACACGAGTGGGAGACATTTTTCCTGTACCCATATATTCAACTCGTCAAAACTATTAATATTTCCCATAAACGTTTCGTCATAAGATAAGGCCACATCCGGCCGATACAAAATGATCGGATGACTTTGAGAATATCCTGTAGTATTAGCGGCATGCAAGGTGACATTAAAATCTGGTAGATGCATTGCTTGAACTACATCACTGAAACCGACATGGAATCGACAATTTTCTTTTAAATTGGTTGCTACCCGCCTAAAATCATTGTATTCTGGCATGTCACGCCGATCAAAATATCCAATAATAATAATACGTTTTTTCGAATCTAAAATCTCAAGATCTTTTAAATTGTGAAATTCTATGATCGAATCCTCCAACTATTTTCGGACAAATTCATAGAATGCTTCGATCGAACGTTGACCACGATACTCACGTTTTGTTGGCTGACCATTTCGAATAATTTTCAATGTTGGATACTTGCTGGTATGAAAACGAGATGCAACTGAATTTTCTTTACCACAAACAACTTTGCCCATTACAACACGACCAGATTCTTGAAATTCTTCACGAACTTTATCGGGCGCCTCATCGAATATCGGCTGCAAAATATTACTAAACCTACACCATTCAGCATAGAAATTCATAAGTACTTATTCGTTAGATGCTAAAGTCATTTCCTGATTATCATTTGTAAGCTGGACAGCACCACTATCCGTTGGATTATAATATACGTATCCCAACACCCATATGTTAAAAAAAGGATTTAAAGGGTTTATTAACAGCAATTTTCAACCAATGTAAATTGCTGTTAATGCTGAACCATTTTTTAACTTAGGTCTTTACTTGTTAATTCGTTTGATTGGTAATCACAAACTTTTATCACTACCGCTTGAATGAGTAAAAGCATTTTTTTGTAATATTCTGGTGTCTTCCTTAGATAATATGGAATTGGCATACTTTCTGCATCTAGTTACAAGATAATATTCCTGTTGGATTTAGTTTTATTTAGAAACTCACGACTGGCTTAAAATGTCCTTAAGCTTAAACGAAACATGTGGCAAAATGGCATAAAAACTGCGTGTGACAGGTTTACAATATCACGACTTGATAGATTTTGTTAGTATTAAGAATGATATTAACTGTGTCTAAGTGGACTGTGTGCAGGAGAAAAAACGTATTCGCGGCGCAAATATGACTACAGTGTTTTCTATCACCAAGGCAACGTCAGAACTTGGCAATACTTGAGTCAGAAAGTGCACAGTCTAAAGAAAAAGCATAACGGCCAAGTATTGAGTTTGGTGCTTGCCAGATAATAGATAAAATAGTTAAATTGTTGGATCCATATATTATATGATAATGTTAGAATTTTTTGTTCAAAATTATTCAAAATTATTCTCATAACTTTAATTATAAAAGAATTCATTTAGTGGTGAGAATTGCATTAATTAAAGGATAACAAAATAAACTTTTGCTCAAAAATTGTTTAAAATCATTTAAACATGCAGCTTTTCAAACATTTTTAAAATAAGATAAATAAGTCAATCTGCTGATAATCTTTAAAAAGATTTTGGGAATTTTTACAAAAAAATTTTCATAAGTTATAATTTGTGATTAAGTATACAGCCTTAATATAACGTAGTTATTTTTATTCACTGCTGAATATAGTGATTGCTCTCTAACCAATTGTAAAATTGAAAGTTAAGCTAGTCGTAATTTAAAATCAACGGAGAATTACGTTAAAATTTGTATTTTAAATTTAGAAATATATGTTGAAACTTAAAATGTCTTAAATATCAATTATAATTAATCGTAAGTCCACTTGACAAGAAACATATTATTATTTAATAAAATTAGCGCTAAAACATGCATTCTATTAAATTTAATATTATCTACTTCACTTTTCAATAAGACCGCAAATGGCTCAGTGATTAGAGCGGTGGCGCTTGGAGCGGGAGGAGGTACCGAGTTCGGATTTTAATAGGAGCAGGATGCAAATGGGAATGTTTCACATGATTACGATCGGTGATATTTATGAACACAACTTTGACCCCTTATTGGTGTGCAGAACTCATGGGCCGATCCATCTTTCATGTCATTGTACAGAGTGACATGGAGCTATACAATGCGCAGCTGGTATACTGTACTTGTGTGAATGGGTTGAATAGATTTGTGTGAATGAAAAAAGTATTAAAGTAATTAGCCTTCAAGGGGCTTTGAGTCCACTGGCTAATCAATACTTGTTTATTAAGACAAGACAAGACTCTCTTAACAAGACTCTCTTAACTCGTCGTCGCAAGACTCTCTTAACTCGTCGTCGCAGAAATTTTCCAAAAATAAAAAAACATAATACAAATTTGAGTTCATTTGAAATGTATAATATACATATAGATAATCCTCGTTATTTATAGGAATACTCCCACAAATTACACAAACCTTTGGAAGAGGCTAATCGATAAAACGCTTACTACAAGCAGGTTATTTAAATTTAAGCCCGGCCATTTGCTGATAGATGGCGTTGACAATTATTTTACATTTTTTGTTAAAAATAAAAATGACAATATATTTTTTAATTGGATCAGTAGTCTCTAACTTTTAATAAAGCTTAAAATGGAATGAACTATTTGTATAACTTTTTAATGTATTCTTAAAGTAATTTGTAAGCTGAGACTTGTGTACATTCCCTTTAATAAACATTAAAAGACTGTCAGAATATAGGCGCAAAGATATTCGAGAGTCTTAGCCAAAAAACGATGAAGCTACACTTGTGTAATTTTACAAGTACATCCGAATCATTTTCTGTCGTATTGGTTTGTTTCTACTCCTTGTTGTTTCCTCTGATAAGCACATTCAACTTTTTCGCAACTTAATTTTAACGTTCTAACTTACAGATTTGCAAAAAGGAATTGAGTGATGAATTTTTTTTAAAAGATGATGTGTCATATTTAAATATTTTCCTAACCCAAACACCGCAGTTTTGCCCAATGCACCAATTGTTAGATCCTAACTTTTTTGTTGCATACCACTATATAAAAGATAATATACAGCTTCTTTAAACTAAAGCTACAACTTTTTACATCCTGTTTGTTAAACGTTACGAAAGTGACCTGTAAATTTTGGCAAGGGAATTGGAAAATGTGTAATACAATTTTAATTTCTGAAGAAACAGAATTTGATTAGCACAATTAAAAACTTTAGAAAAGTCTAGTAGTTTCAAAACTGTAAATGAATTACCTTTGTCTAAGACAGCAGATAAATCATCAACAATATGCAAGCAAGGGCAATAGTGAGCAGTTTTGTTAGCCGATTGGAATTTACAAAGAAAATTAAATTTATCAAGGTGCTTAAGAATTTGTGCCTGCATAATTTTTTCCAGCACGTTAGATACTGCAGGCAAGATACTAATTGGGCTAATGTCGCAAACATTGGAAATTACATTCTTTTTGGGTATGGGAATAATCGAAGCTACTTTCCACATATTAGGAAATACTGATTTCGCCAAACACTGGTCCATGATAATTTTGATAAGTGACGCAGAAACAAATCAATAATAAGTTAAGTAATTTTAAAGATTCATTAAGTTTATTGATCCCAGACAAAATGGCATCAGCAGAAAAATCAATGTAAACATCAGTTGACATAAATGAAACGTCAATTTTTTTTTAATTATTCTAAGTTGTTTAGGAATTGTGCATATTCGCAAAATACAATTTATTTTTAGCTTGATTCTAATTTAAAACTTTTATATTTTTTATAAGCCAAATCTCTTCGCTCCATTAAATTTAAAATATGAGCAGTTAGAAATGCATTTTTACATTTTTCTGATTGAAATCAGCATAGATTTTGACACATATAAATTGACAACGTGAGTCATGGTACATTATATTTGACAGTGGGACAATTTCTTTCATTGGATCTTAAAACATGACTTTTGTTTAGGAACTTAATACCATATAATTGCATTCAAACCAATATCTTACAGTCAAAAAATCACTCCTAATCTTACTCTCTGCAGTAAATTGAGATATCTTTGAATAAACTAGAGCAATGTCATCGGAAAAAGCCACAATATTTCCAATCAATCTACAGCTGGAAACAAAATTTATATGAATAATTGAGTATCGTTAGACAATTTTTGCATGGCCTTAATAATGACAAGATGCTTCAACTACACGGGTATGATCACTATTCAAAAACTGTTTAAAATTTAAAAACTTTCGGTAATCGTATATAAATATAAGCTACGTTTAATTTATGGCTGATCTGATAAGATATGTACCGCATCGCATGACGAGAAAAGAACAATTTATGTGTAAAGGTAGGTGTCGGGATATTATATTATATTATATTTTATTAGTTATTACTTATTAATTATAATATTGAAAGCTAGGAGATCCTACTTAATGCTTGCTCTTACCCTACAAATCAAACAATCATCAATAACAATCCTATGAATTCTTATCGAACTCTTGCGAAAGTTACGCACAGTAGTTATGCTGATCATTAGTAGAGGTACGATAGCAGATTTCATACAAGTCCTTTTTATAAGAAGTATCGTCTTATGTCGTCGAGCAATATATTATAGCATATATTACGATGCGCTAAATCAGGTTATCATTCGTGGAACGCCAAAAAGTAAAACAACTTAACAACTGGTATATAGCTTAAATAATTTAATTTAAAGTGTCACGAGACTCCAAATTTCTACGGACTTAAGTATTTTGTTTTATGGAAGAAGGATGGAAACTAACGGTGCAATACTGGGCATTGGAAAAAACATTAGCCGTGAAGAGGCTAAAAAGAAACTACAATTCTGAAACTGTGGTTGAAAATAGACAGGGCCGTGCAGTCCTATGGCGCCAAGAAGCGAATGCGTTATTAGAACTCGTGTAATCTTTAGACACAATTCTAAGTCACGATATGGAATCGTAGAATCGTTAATAGCACTTAAAATAATGATTAAGTTTATAAAATTTTTTTAGATTCAAATTATCGATATGGTAAGACAAATTTTAATTGAGCAAGGTCAACGTAAGAAGTGAAATATAATTTTCCTGTAAGTAAATGCATACAGTTTACGCTTTCGCTATACAGTCGACAATTACCCCATGAAGGAAAGTTTTAAAAAGATGCGATTTTTTGTATTTAACAAAAAATACTTTTGCTCGGAGTGGTCATTACGACAGGTCACATTTGTTCCACATGAGTCATTGAAATCACATGAGTTACCTCGGAAGGAATAAGTCTTGCGGTAAAATAATAATAATTAGATTAATGCTACTCAACGTGCTTGGAATGAGTTAGTTCATAAATTACAAGAAATATTAAAACGTTTTATTTCTGTCTTGCATTCGGATTGTAGCCATTCGGGACCAAGTTAAAAGTTATATGTTCAATATAACGGAAATGTTAAAAAAATATTCGAATTACTGGCGACTGGAGATTATTAACCAAGTTTTTTCTTATAAACCGCTAAATTCCATTCTCTAAGTTTTATCAAACGAATTTATTAAACTTATTTTCTTAATTTAGTTGTCAATGTTGCAGCTACTAATTGAGAAAGCAGAACCTCTACCCAAAAACCTCTAAGTTCAGTACTAGTTATGCTGAGTGTCTTAATAGACTTTTCAAACTAAACTTTTCAAATTGTTCACGCTTTCGCTATTGCCTCATAGGTGGTTGAAAAGTACATTTACGAAGTTACTTTTCGGTAACTTTTCACAAAAAATATAAAATAACTATAATAATTTTAAACTATAATATTTTTTGGTTTAGTTTAATTTCGTGAGAATGCACAGTGAGCGACTTTTGTGGTAGTTCCATCTATCTAGATATAGCATGAACTAACTCGTTATAATTTAGTTTAGTTAGTTTAGTCGATTAATGCTGTGTGCGTCAGAAGACTTTTCGAACTAAACTTTTCAAAATTCGAAGCTTCCGCTACTGTCTCATAGGCAAAAGTTGATAAATCAATCTGTGAGGTTACTTTTCTAAGATTTTTTTTGTATTAATGTTAGTATAAAAAAAAATAAAGAAAATAGAAAAATGGCCGGGTCGTACTCTGTTCAATGTAATTTTATTTGTTTTTACTTTTTACCAAGCGCAACAGTTTCATTTAGTGCATTTTATTAGGGCATTAGCACTGGAATAAGAATTAAAATCTTTAAAATATTTAACTTTTTTCTAAATCCTTAAAATTTTATTTTACAAAAGTTTTGTCAAATGCAAGGCACAGACAAAGATTTTTGTACTAGTGACATCTGTTGGCATATTGCTTGAACTATCGAAAAGTTTAGTTTGGAAAGTCTTCTGAAGCACACAGCATTAGCATATTATTCATTTAGGTTTTAATCGGAACAGTCACAACGGAAAATGTGAAGCAGGAGCCTTTGCCAAAAGCATTTATTCATTTAAATTTATTTATAGACTCGTTTTGTAGTACGTATACGTATACGTTATCACAGATCAATAGTGTTTCGATATAATTGCAAAACCCAAAATTGAAAGTCTTAGCGCGTTGAAAAAACTTATAGATTTTGTAAGAAATTACCGAACAGATGTATGTTTCATGGAAGTAATCAAAGAAACAAAAGTAGTTGCTGCAGCTATTGAAATTCAATGTCAGTTTCCCGCAATTTCAACTATCTTGACCTCGAAAGAAGAAAAAAAAATTTCATTATGAATTAGAAGATAAACCAATTTTCTTCTCGACACAGCATTAAATCAATTACAGACCAATTTGAACAAATTAAATGGCAATTTTCTTCTGCTAGGATGTAGAAGAAATATTAACTGATGGATTACTTGGATATTGATGGAACAGAACCTTAATAAGTTAATTAAATTATTAAACGGAACCTTAATAAATTCTAAACTTCTAACATAAAACACAAATAAAAAAGTTTCCCATAATTTAACCATGGTAACCGAGCAATTGGCGCAGTGGTTAAAGCTACGGTGTTTGGGACGGGTGGTACCGGGTTCGAATCCCAACGAGGGAGGGTTGCAAAAGGGATTTTTCATCACCTGATTTCGATTGGTGATGACGATGAACACAACTATGACCCCCTGTTGGTGTGCAGAACCCATGGGCCGAACCATCGTCCATGTCAATGCAGGCTGGCTGGAGGCTGGCCATCGTCCTTGTCAATGCAATGTGCAGATGGATTTAAAATCGAACCTGTATTCGTGCGTCCTCAATTTGGCTGGTGACGGCGTAAGGTAAGACGTTAAAAATTAACTGCGAAAGAGTTGGGAGAGCTTCGGCCCCAGAATAGATTGCAGAGTTCAGAAACAACAAAAAAAAAACATGGTAGTGCAAATTATGCATTACCAGTGCGTTCTGGAAAACTGAGTCCCTTCAAGCTTTAAATTATTAAAAATTATTTGAGGCCCTTGTATTTAAAGTGAACATATTTAAAGTGAAAAACGAGTATTTTTTAAGAGAAATCAATGAATGTTGATTTCATTGTAAAGAGGAATGAATGCCTTTAACATTAGAAAACCATATCAGCCAAATGCCCGCCACTGCTACTTTTGCAGCACCATATCCTTTTCATGAAATTTTCCATGACCAATTCGCACATTTGCAGCTATATGTCCTCGATAACTTCACGAATTCCATCTTAAAGGTCTTGAATCGATTGTGGAGCATTGGCATAAACTTTATCTTTCACGTAGCTCTAAGGGAAAAAGTCTAAAGGTGTTAAATCACAAGATCTCGGTGGCCAAATGTGATCACCTCTTCGAGAAATAACGCGGTCAGGAAACTTTTCTTGCAAAATTGCGATTGTTTCGTTGCTTGTGGCAAGTAGCGCATCTTGATGAAAATAAACGTCGTCCACATTAATATCTTCCAATTCCGGCGATAAAAAATTATTAATCAAAGATCGACGAGGAATCGACAAACCTGGGTTTTCTCCAACACTACGGGCTATAGCAGCAATATTCTCAGTTGTTTTTGAGCGACGCACACGGTTTCGATTCTTCACATCAACAACTTGTCCAAACAGTTAAAATTTTTCCACCAGTTTCACTATCGCCGGCCGAGCAAGTGCTTCAAATTTTCACCATTTTTGTAATGAATTTTAACAATTCCAATGCGTTGTTGAAGCGTGTATCGTACCATTTTTATTAATGGCGTAGTTTTTACGTGTCAAATGTCAAAAGATGACAGCTTCAAAATTGACAGCTGCCCAAATAGCAGGCTACTCAGAATGAAACTTCTTATTGGGTAACCCTATATTAGTTTGTAATTTAAAAGGCACAGTTTTTGCTCATCCGCACCAGAGGATCCGCTAGAGGAACAAGCGTGGTGTATTTTTACTGTTTTGAATAGTTATAGATAATTTACTAGTTTTATTGCCTAAAGCCAATTGAAACAGTAAAAAGAAACATCGTAAACCGATATACATATTACAATTTTATCAAACAAATCAGGAAGGGATAATACGATCCACCTTAAACCACATATTTAGTAAGTTTCAAGTTACTGCAAAAGTTGTGTTGCTAAGCCAATATTTTGCTTAGAATGTTTCAACAACCTAAATCAGTGTTTTCCGGTGCAAGTTTGACATTTTTTAAGGTAAGTTTTTTCAAACACTTACTGTCAATTCGCTACTCACTATCGTTTTTTCTTTACTTGGGATATTTCAATTTAGTAAAAAATGGAATTGTTTCGGAGAAATGTCCGTTCGATGATTTTGAACTCCACAAGAGGGTTTTAAATGATTTAAATCGGCTATTGACAACGAAACATCATCAATGACTCGCGTTTATGGATATTGTATAATTCGGACTGGTATACAACAATTGGTTTGTTTGAAGTTTTAGATGAAAAAATGCAAACGTATACAAGACGTAGAGTTATGCTTCACTACTAAACAATTCTAGTATTTCGATTTAGATCCAATGATTTATTTTACTTTTTCTGAGAATCAAAGACAATCTATAATTGAATCGTTCAAAATTCATATTATGGCCATCTTTAGACGTCCTTCGCTAATTGGTTTTAACAGCAGCTTTATTCACGATCTTATTTGTTGTAGTATACGAGTATCAGCAAATTTAAATTCTACTAAGTATCACGCAGTATAAATTTCTTCGCAAGGTTTCACACATGACGTGAGCGGTGTAAATAGATGTAGGCCGATATAGAAAAGACATAAACACATATTATGTATAATAGCGAATAAAAAACAAAAATGTTTTTCATTTTTAATTTGATCTTATATGCACGCGCGATCATCTTTTTGATCGTGTAATTTATAAACATAATTAATTATATTATTATAATACTTTGTTCTAAATTTTTTTTTTAAACTAAATTTTGCCACACTATAATATTTATTGACCCAAATTATAATTAGATTTTTTATTTTTTGGCATTCAGGTCCATCGAATGTACATATATTTTATAAAAATATCACACGAGTAATACCTGTTTCTTCACCTAATTTAATAAAAAACTAAAAAATTATGTTGAGCACGAGTGAGCTTGCGTTACAAAATGTATATCTATATACAGTTGAAGCACGATCGTAAAAGATGTTCGGGACCAGAGACTTGCCGGGTAATGAAAACATTTTTAAAAGTTTAAAGCGCTTTTATTTATTTCTGAAGAATAAAATGTTTGAGGGAGAAAAGGCTCCCGGAAAATCGCATTTCGACTGTAATTTACAACACAATCATGCGATGATGAGTTAAAATTCTCTAATTATTTTTCATTTTAGTATTTTAGTTGTAATCTAATAATAACTAATACAAGTAGGAGGAAAATGTATTAAAAAACAAATTTTGAAAAAAAAATTGGAAATCACAACAAACCGCAGCAGATAAATATGAAATAGAATCAAGTTCCTTTTTGTTGATTTTGGCTATAAATAGGCAAGAATAAAATTTAAAATTTTATAATTTGGCAATCCCACCTACCAAAAAATAAATAAAAATTTGCAATTACTATATAAAAAAATAGTAAAGCTTATACCAGTAACTACTCGTAATTTACAATTTTAAATTTTTTTCTGTCATTTTGTCACACGACGAATTTCGCGAGATTTGTATTCGTCTTATAATATGATTACGCGAATTACGATTATTTTTAATTTTTTGTTTATTCGAAAATGCCAGTAAATTTTAAAATTATTTGTATAGTGGTCAATCAACTCGGTATGTAGCGTTCTATACACAGTGGGAAAACAACATAATAACGATAATATTGCTAAAAATAATTTTAACACCACCTGATGATGGTTCTTCTGTCATATTATTGTGTTAGAAGTCGGTATATTGATGTTGTCCGGTGTGTACACAAATCACGAGGATTAATTTTCGATTAAAACTTTTTAAAATATTCCCACCGATGTTGTTGGGTGTAAAATAATTTTAGAGTGAAAATATTTTGCAGTGGAATTTTTATTTTGTGGGTTTTTGGTTTGGTTCACACGCCAATTTTAAAAAAATTAAAAATATTTAACATTTTTTCAACATCAGTCGTAAACTAATTTGGCAAATGATGACATAAAGTCGTAAAGATGCGTGAGAAATAGAAATATATATATTATTCGATTGATCAATTATTTTAAACCAATGGCTTATAATGTGTCTCGAATGACTAAACTAACTAAACACCGAAAAGTGACAACCGAAAAGTCACATCACGACGTTACTTTTCGTTGACTTTGGATAGAACTAACATCAGTGACTTGGTAGATCATCATATGCCAGCTAATACAAAATGAACACAACATGTATCCTGTATTAATATAAGAGTCATATGACGAAATGGTATATCTTGGAGTCTACAAATGTTTTAGCTAATACTTGCACTGGTGACCGAATATATTTTTTTGTGAATGCTTTTCTTCGTCAACGCCGTTTATTAATTCAAATTGACTAAATGATAAATTATATAACAAACGGCCTCGAACCATGTAAGAAGTTTGTCTACCGAATTTAAGATGGCAATTGTTATACATTATGGGAATCGTTAAAATTAACTCTAAAAATAATTAAATTGAAGAGAAGGACGATCATTTAAATCGATCAACATGTATGTAACACATAGAGTGTAATGGTAAAGGGCTAAACTACTAAGTGTTACTCACTCAGCAATGAGCTTTATACTTTGCAAGGAGATTGTGCGAAATGATCTATGTTTAGCGATAATGGAAGGTTTGCATTAAGTAGCATTCGCCTATAAGGTTTTTTACGCTATATAACTCATTTTACATAGTCCTTAGTAAACAAAATTATTTAGAGCACGATGAAGTGTTTGATATAATTTCAGAAATAAAACTTTATCTACATTTTTACTATTAATTTTAATTTAATTTTATTTTATTTGTTTTATTTAAAAGATATGCACAACTGCACTCTTGTGCACTACTTTTTGGAATGATAACATTTTTTATTTTAATTACATAATTTTTATGGTTGGTTATGATCATACGATAATTTTAATCGAACCTAAATTAGGATTGGTCGAAATTATCTTACGATCATACCATTACACATTTACATACTTATAGTTTACGGTTGTTTTTATGCAGAGCCGCTACATCACCCTCCTTGCAGAATGTGCCCCACTGTTTTCCGTTTTTATCAATTACGAAGAATTTTCATAGTTTACGAAGAACTTTGTAAGGTCCTTCGTAAGGTGACGTTAGGCCAGTTCGTGTTCTATCCACACGAACAAATACAAACTCGCAATTATCTAAATTTTTGGATATAAAAAATTTGGAATTGGTTGATTTGCGAGAATCAAATGGAACTAAATTTTGCATCCGTGTGCGAAGCTGATGTATGAAGTCGTCGAGATTTTTGATTTTTTAATCAGAGTTTTTAGTTCATCGTCCGTATGCTGTAACTCTGATATCTATTGCAGTTCAGGAATTTTACATATTGAGGCAGTTTGTAGGTCACATGAACGTGACAAGGTGTCTGCGACTACATTTTGTTTACCTGAAATGTGTCGTATGTCAGTCGTAAATTGGGATAAAAAAGCCAAATGGCGAATTTGTCGCGGACTACGTTCTGTTTTTGAGTTTATCGCGTGAATGAGTGGTTTATGATCTGTGTAGACTGTGAAAACTCTTCCTTCTACAAAATATCGAAATTGTTTAATGGCTAAGTATATAGCCAGCAGTTCTCTTCGGAATACTGTATTTCACTTATTGTTAGTTTCTTTGAAAAGAACGCTAATGGTTCCCAACTACCTTTAATAAATTGTTGAAGCACTGCTGCTACGGCAATGTTCGATGCGTCACATGTGATGTTGTATTAGCAAGCGCGCTTTTGACTGTGATGAATGCCTCTTTACATTCATCTGGTCAGTAGACATTTTTTTCATTATTTCGTCTTTTTAGCAAAGTTGCCAATTGCGCGTGAACTGGTTGTAGAAATTCGGCTAAACGTGGAATGAAGCGATGATAATAGTTCACGATTCCGATGAATTTCTGAATAGGTTTGATTGAGGTATGTTAAGGGAACTGAGTTATGGCTACTACGCGCTCCGGCGAAGGTTTTATGCCTTCTTTAGATATGTGGTGGCTGAGGAATTCTAAATGTGGAACGCCGAAAACACACTTGGATGTCTTTATTTTGACATTGTAATTAGCTAGTCGTTGGAATACTTGCTGTAAATGACATTTGTGTTCTTCCTCAGTTTTACTTGCCACTAAAATATCGTCAATGTAGACGAAAATGAAAACAATATCTTTTATCACTTCATTCATGAAGCGTTGAAAGGTTTCAGCAGCATTCCCAAGACCAAAAGGCATTTGATTGTATTCGAATAAGCCAAATAAGGTGGTAATTACCGTTTTAGGTACATCTTCGGTTGCTACAGGTATTGCGTGATAAGCCCTGACTAAGTCAATTTTTGAAAAAACTGTGCACCCAAGTAGATGCACTGAAAAATTGTAAATATGCGGTATCGGATAACAATCCGGTACCGTAATTGCATTTAGTCGACGGTAATCTCGACACGGACGCCAATCTGTATTGTCTCTCTTTAGAACCATGTGGAGTGGAGAGGAAACCGGAGAAGACGACGGTTTGCATATGCCTAATTCGACTACATGCTGAAATTCGTTATACGCTGCCTTATGTTTAGTGAGATCCAGTCGACGTGGTTTTGCATACGGGAGTTGACCGTTTGTAATAATATGATGAACCACGTTGTGTTTGACCGGGACGTTGTAATTTGGAGGATCTACTAGTGACGGAAATTCCTTTAATAATTGCCCATATCCCTTCTCAACCATTAAATGTTTAGGTGTAGGTGTGGTGACGGAAACTGTCATAACGATGACAGTTAATTTCGTGGCCGGGTCGATGATTTGTCTTCCACGCAAGTCGACAAGTAGACCAAATTTAGTAAGAAAATCAGCACCAATAATTGGACGGTTAACTAATGCCAGCACAAAAGGGGGAGTAAAGGTGTGCCGTAGCCCTATATTAACCGAAAGTAATTTGGTCCCGTAATTATTTATGGTTGTGCCATTCGCTGCCGAAAGACACAAATCTGGATCGAGAGATCGATTTTTTTGAAAATATATAAATGGAATTACAGAAATATCAACCCCTGTATCCACAAGAAAAAGGAGATTATTGGTTTGATCTCTTATGAATAGGCGGCGGTTTGTATAATTTCGATTATCGGCCGCATTTATAATCGAATTTAGTCGTTTAAAGAAGACGAGTTTGTGGATATCTTATTGTAGGCTGTAAATTTGCTAGGCTTTATACATTTAAGTGATCTAGTGCCATACTTAAAGTGATACCAACAAAAGATATATTTATTTCGAGTTTTGCTGAGACTTCGTAGTCTAAAGTGTGGATGCCGTGAAGGCTGTGGGCTTCTGCAACGACTACGGTTGCTTGGAAAAGTGCAGTTACAGCTATTTGGAGCTTCGAAATTGGCTCTTTTAGTTCTGCTCTATTTTAATGAAACAAGGACATCATCGCCAATAAATAATTATACAAATTTTACAAAATTACATGAAGCATTTCTTTACCTTCGGTTCAACAAAACCTTCTACATTGCAAAATAAATATATTTTTGGTTAATACATTAAAATTCCATTTCACTTTGTTCTGAGGTCGCTGATCATATTTAGAGATGGTTATGAAACGCGCTGGGGCTCCAAGCTTAATGCTCGTTTTTGACTTTATTTATTATAATTTAGTTTCTGGTACTAGGCACGTTGTTGTTTCTATTGTATTCCATCTATTTTAGGGGTTTTAGCTTCCCTCATTTTTTGCAATTAACTTCTATAGTCCTACTTTACACCGTTTCTAGCTTAATCGGGGGCGCATTAAAAATTTGTATTGCTGGACCTTGTACTTCCACTCAAAATTCGTCATATTAATCGAATGAAATCAAGTGACAAAAAAATAGTGGGTTTATGGAATATTTATTTACAATTCCAGTACTAACGAAACCGCCTTGTCGGTGGTAAATGGTTTGAAATCCTATTCTTCAAATTAAACTCAGGAAATTTGCAACTTGACGAGATGGCTTTCCAAATAAAGAACACCGATTTAACATTGATTACAACATTTAAAAAAAATTTAACAGAACTGACGAAAGTGGTGTTAAAATTAAATTACCGTTGAATAGCACAAAAGTATTAGCACAAAAGTATTAGATGCACACTACAAAACAATTTCCAATGAAATGGGGATAGTTCATTTCTTGTCTATATATATTATAAACTTACACAATAAATTAAATTAAACGACTGTGCCCATTTTGTGTTTTATTTATTCATCTGGAATATAGAGCTAGAATTGTTAAAAAAAAGATAAATTTTGCCATAGCTTCAAAGTACAAGCTAATACAAAATAGCACAAGCTGCCATCCACGATTAAGTTATTTTCACCGGAAAGTTACGTTTATAGGTCAGTCTACGATTAAGTGCTAACTATTAAATCCATTATGGCACCATTTTTAACATGTAACACTGTCAGCTAATATGAGAAGCAAAGATCAACGAGGGCTTAATAAATGGCTTCTAACGTTGGTGAAGGAACTTTTCGCAAACCATAACTTATTCAAGTTCTTCTATCAATTATTGATATTTTGGCAAACGTTGCAGGACTTAACAATAAGCAATTACCGAATAGAGTCAGTGATACTATTCAACCAATGCTAAAGCTTTTGAAATGAATCGTGAAATTATCCACCGGTAAGGATATGTTGTGAGTTTGGTCATGATAATAAAACCATGGACTACTTGCTTCACAGCTACAATCTTATCGAAGACAAAGGAAAACAACTGATGATGGAGCTGAATGCAGAGTGGCCAGCCACCACACTAACTTTAATGTGATGCCCAGAAACATCAAGGCTTTTGAAAGTTTCTTTAGCACTGTTCTAAGCAATAGCTAGTGTCAAGTTCCTGCTAACCATTGACACTACACTACACATTAAACATGCATATGTCTACGGACAATACTCGACAAAGGGGACAGATAGTCGAAAGTACACATCTTCACGTAGCAGCGATGGTAGCAGATTAATTAAAGCATAATAAAAACAGTAAGAAAGACCCAGCACGATGGCGCGAGCATGTATAAAGGCTAAGCCTAGGAGACATTATCACACAAGAAGTACAGTCAAACGATATCAATATTCGCTCTCTCTAATATAACATTGTCCTTGTGATCTTGCGATGAAATTAATTTCCTGTAATTCAGGCTTCTTGCATCACTTTATGAACAAATTACAAAGCCAAACTTATGACGAGGGTGGGAATCAATCTGCAATTTTCGTTTTTTAAAACGAAATCTTCCACATATCTTCACCAAAACTTCTTATCAGCAAAAAAGGTAATTATCAAAAAGGGAACAAGTAGAAAGTAAATAATGTCGATCAAAATCAATAAACGACAATAAAGATAAAGCGGATTCCATCAAATGTACAATTGATGTGTCCATATAGTTGGTGAGAAAATCAAATCAGACCTCATATGCAGCTAATTTATACAATGAAAACCTATAAACAGGATCGTAATAGGATTGTAAGATTATTTAGGCTATAACTAAACACAAATTTTACAAAAAAAGCGATTAAACTATTCTCTTTATCCTAAGGCTTTCAGTCGTAATGTTCGTGATTTTGGCATTGATAAAGGCAAAAGTAAAATTAGTTGGGCTTTGAAACCCCTTGACAATACTTTAATTTGTTCTCTGGTAGTAGTACTGTCGCTTTGCTTTCTGCATCAACCTCATTCCAATCCCAAAGATTAGTATTCCTTCGGAATTTACCCATTTCTAGCGAATAAGTATTTTAAGTTCTCTCTCTAAGGCTTTTGAGATAATGGTTTAATCTGGGTTTAGAAAATTTCATAGTACTACCACTGCTTTATTAAATGTTTGTGATGACATTAGGCGTAATGTAATATGAATAACAAAGAACTAACATCTTTATCGTTGTTACATTTTTCTAAGGCATTTGATTCTATAAATCACAAAATTCTTTAATAAGTTAGTTACCTAGGTTAGATTTTCAATTTCTACTGCTTCTAATTTTTTTCAACTACCTTGCTAATCGTTCTGGACCAATTTTTTTATTACAGTTTGTCTGACTTCCTTCCTATTACTTTCGGCAACTTTTGTTCAGATTCCGCTTATTATATAAACATTTTTCAGAACTTTAAGCACATATATAATAAAAACTGGTAACGAAGGTGTATAGTGTCCTTATAGTAAATAAAATTCATAATTCCTAAAACACTCTTTTGGACCGTTTGTAAAAGTTTAATATATTTGAAAATATATTCAATCCCAACATGTAAAACCATATTGAAGGTGAGAATCGATTTAAGAATTTAAGAGCTACAAATATTCAGCAAAACGGACATATTTATTCTTGAAATTAGCCAAATGAATTTAAAAGTTCAATTGGGAATCCAAAATTTCACACAACAACAAATGATCATCTTTCTAGTGAGTGTCTTTTAATAAATCTGTATTTACATCATCCCGGGAAAATAAAATACCATCCGCAGACTAACAAGACAATATGCACTACACACAACAAAACAAATTATTACCCTAGGTGGTATATTCCAAGTTCCAACCAATCGGTTTGTAAATACATTTTCTTCGGAGGCTGGCTCTATGGATTCTGGAGAAGGCCAACATGACAAAAGTGAAGCCATCAAAAATTGTAGATTACGAGCAGCTGTAACTAGGAAAAGAACATATAGATCTCTATAGGGGAGTTTACAGCAAATGGAGCCTGAAAATTGAGTTTCTAAAGAGAGACATAAGTGAAATAGAGTTCATTATCCTCTATTTCATTTATCTCTCTTTAGATACTCAATTTCTATGCTCAGATCGGCAAATGATTGTTCCACTTGCTGTAAAATTCTCAATGATCTATACAGTATACGTTTCCATTACTAAATCCAGCTGCTCATACATCCACATTCATCCACAAATAAATTAAACTTTTACACTAATGTAAATACATTAGATCGAGAGGCAGGCTGGAACCTAAAAAAATATAAAAACTGTTCAGAAAGAGTTAAAAAGAAAAGCTGAATCATCACCAGGGGTCAGAACACCAACTGCTACCAAAAGCCGAACCAAAAACGTTTTAACTAGAAAGCAACCAACCAAATGTAAATCTACCAAAAATAGTGCAACCGAAAAAAAGCCACCACCAACAATAAATATTTCACCAGTAAATATTGTGCGACCCAGAACTTCAGTCATTGATAGAATCGTTTACTGACAAAGAGTATAATGTAACAGCGCTAGAAGATTAGCACCCTGGACACAGACAGTTATAGAAGCTTATCAATGAAGTTGAATGCTACAAATTATCAATGGTTTACTTAATTATGAGAACAAACTTGCTAGACCTATAAAAATTATAGCAAGAGGTCTGCATCACACTTGTTCCAGTAAAGAAATAATAGAAGATAGAAAATCATAGGTATTGCGGTCGGGATCCGAGGTGTGTAAAATGTTCAGGAAAACATATGACTCAAGTATGTAGAATAGGCAGAGATGTGCCGGTGAAATATATTAATAGAAAAGAACCACATCCGTGAATAAAAGTGAAAGGTCCGGCTTCAATAAAATACATGAACTCTGGAAACAGCAGAATTATGGAAAAGTAATGAAAACCGTCGTAAAAATCAGAGGTTATAATTTCGATCAATCCATTCATCCAGCGAAAAGACCGAAAATAGGATCGGCTTTACTAAAAAATAAAAATATCAAACACCATAAAGAAACAGTAAATCGATAAAAACAACAATGCAAGTCACCACTGTACACATTGAACAAATGCAATTTTTTGTTTCTGCAATATATTGTGCCCCACGGTTTAATTTGAAAAGTATGGACTATATAAAACTATTCAAATCGCTAGGACGTCATTTTATAATTGGAGTCTTTAATTCAAAAAACACCCTTTGAATATTTAGATTAACAACGGCAAAGGGTAGAGAATTTTTTGCAGCAGGGCAGACACTAAAATGTAAGTTTTTCTTTAGTTGCTCGCCAACATGTGGGCCTGTGGTTAAGCTTAGATACCAGACTTATATGTAACAATAGATAAGCTTGTACTATACGACCAGTAATTCTCCAAGAATCAAAACAAAACATTAAAAATAACCTGAATGTTAAAAAAGCCACAAACCGTCCACTCCAATGGAATAGCGGAAGTTTTCATGATAAAAATCCGTAATAAACAACCTAACGATAAAAAAAAATTACAGACCCATTTTCTTGTTAAAAATTTACTACTAAAAAGACTTAAGTAAGGGCTATTATTAAGGACAATGATTGAGGGCAAAAATATATTTCATATCACTTTGGATCCAGAGAAATCATTCTAATATAGAACAGGTGCACAGAATCAAAAACACATAGAATTGAAAGAACGTTAAATTGTAAAAAAGGATGCTCAAGTATCTTCCTGGATGTCGCTCAAACATTCGATAAAGTTTGGCACAGAGGCTGCTGTTGCTGCTATATCGGCAAATTTTGAAGCCGATATGGACCTTTGATATTCAACTTATTTGTGGGATTTACTAAGCAAACAAACGCCAAAATGATACAGACGTTCCAAAACAAAGTTCTCCATATCATCGTCAATGCTCTGTGGAGCAAAAGAAATAAAAACCTTTACAGTGGCCCATTCTGAATAAGAAAACCTGAATAAGAAAACCCCTATATTTAGATCACCCTTTCACTTAGAGAAGACTCCAGAGAATGATACCACTTGGCTTGGTGAATTTATCAAACTAGAATTTTAAATTGGTTAAATTAATTACGGGACTACCAATTGGAGAACACCCGAACAAACGTAAGTTTTATTATAAATGTAATACGGTATTTGAAAGAAAGGTTATATTTATTTATCTCAGTTGTAATAAATAAATAATCAAAAATAATATTAATAATAGTCTAAATAATAATTAGAGTTCTGTAAACTCAAAAAATTTCATTTTTAAACGATTTAGATACTTAAATAATGTGGCCAAAGCTTGATTGGAACCTTTTAAGGAGACCTCATCATTTTAGTTGACTTTATGCAGACCCTCATCGACGGTTGGTCTGCAATCATTTTATTTATTTTTTTTTAAAGCTAATGATGCCTAAATAAAAATTAATTCAATAAACTATTTGTTTCTTCGCGTATATTTTATTCGCGGGTTAGCTGACCTACGTGGTCATAAACCACGTACCTAGTTTTATAAAATTGAATATTTCCACCATTGGAATATATCTATTTTTAAAGAACATAATATAATTTTCAAAAAATAAATTGCAATAATATCTTACCTTAATTTCATCACTTGGCAATTCCTTTTTTATTTTAATTATTGGTGATGATGTTTTTGTTGTCATTTTAAATCGCATTTAAATTTACAAATTTCACCTTTACAAATAATTTTTCGTAATTTTTTTTTGCACAAAAATAATAATTTTATTTAAATAAATAATGATTTTTGCAAAATATTTGAAAAACTAAAATCTAAAATCATTTTATGTGTTACACATTGATAATTAAACACTGTATACGTACACACACGTACATATAATATTATGACATAAATTTAATATTTTTTTAAAATTTGCAATTTTCAATTAAAAGAAAATTAAATTTTCCTTCTTTTTTTTTTAAATAGTTTTATTTTATTTTAGAGGTATCTACTTATGTAAGAGAAAAGGAGAAGGAAACACACCCACACACAACACAAAAAAACACTATATTATGTAGTTATATGCAGTTATCCCGCCAAATATACAACTTGTTTTGTGTTAAGCAATAAGCACACAAATATTCACAATATTACACTTTGTTTTCCAATAACTTTAAACACAATAATTTTTAAAAACAGATTTTTGACTTAAGTATTTAACAAAACACAAAATGATTGTCACAAAATACGACACACAATTTTTTTCTTTTTTCGTTTAATGTAATTCAAGATCATGTGGTTATTGATCACCATTATTTTTCTTTCTTTTTATTTGACACGATAAAGTAAATTTTCATGATTTTTCATTTTTCTTTTCGTTTCGTTTTTTTTTCGTTAATTTTATTTCACTTTACAAAATATACTATGATGAAAATTTTCTTTTTTTTTTTTTGCTTTATATTTTTAATATTTTTATTTTTTATTTTTTGATTTTGATCCAAAAATATATTTTGGTCTTCTTCTTCTTTTGCTTCAGCTTCGTAATTTCTTATAAAATATAGGCACTTGCTCTTTAAATTTAACGAGAAAAAAAAATGATTTTATTTACATTAGATCATCAAAAAAAGTATGTATATATAGACACATTTAACAAACAATAAATTATTTGTATTAATTAAAATAATTTTAAAATTATTATTATACGATCGACATAATTGTAATTAAATTTTAGATAATTTAGAAAAAATTTTCACAAAAACTATCAATTATACGTTTTTCGACCGTCTCATACGAAAGTTATGATACGACTAGTTTTATTTATTTCAAATTTTTATTTTTACTTTCATGTTACGAAAATAAAAATAAAAAGCAAAATATAATAAAAAAAAAAAAAGGAAAATGATTACATACTTTTTTCTTCTCTTTTAATTTTTCTTATGGTGTGAACATGTTGGCTCCCCGTGTCATACTCCTAGACAATCCGTAATTTAATAAAAATCCTAGTTTAATAATAATAATGATAATAAGCGGGTTTTACAAGCCATTGCTGTATTGTACCGTATCAACAATCCGACTCAATCGGTTTCTATCCCGATCTAGGTTTTCGTATTTTCTACACAACCCGAAAATGCAAGGTTGTTATCTACCCTAACATCGTTGCTGACCACTGGGTCTGCCAAATAGCGGCTTTTCTCCAAGAGATTGCATCCCGCCAGAGTATACCGAACCGAGCTTTTTTTTTTTATTACGACAGGTTACTCATAATAATATACATTGCATATTATTATACATTTATTGGCCTTTAAGGCTAAACTATAGGATAATCCCGGTTAATAATTATTTTTCAGTAGGATTCTTGCGCTGCTGACACTATCTTCTAAGTGTAACCTTCTTATTATTGTGATGTTGGTCATCATACAACGTATATCCTGATTTGGATGCTTATGCAGGTGTTGAAAGTGTTTCTGTCATGACAATTAATCTTGTCTGCTACAGGCTCCATTTGTAAGTGCCTATGAAGGTTATCGTTTCAAATGTACCACGGCGCATTTACAATGAATCGAGAGTTGTATGGCATAGATTCTTAACGGTTTCAGTATTTTTTATATAGCAGTACCTTATTATGAATAGAGAGGTCGGCGTATCTCCCTAGAAGCCAGTGTATTTTCCTGAAATATATGTTTATATGTCCGTTTATAAACGGTAAATTTGTGAATTGATCTTTATTGGTATGTGCTCAACTTTCACGATCTTAGATTAGTCAAGTCCACACATGTTGATTTAGTTTCATTCAGTTTAATACGCCATCATTTCGCAAATTGCCTATTTTTTGTGATTCTCTTTTAGTCAGAGTATTCATTCTCATACTTTACTCGGAAGTGTCTGAAATATACGATTTTAATAGCTCATAAAATTGTCTCAGCAGATCTCAGTGTATTCTGAATGCAAGCTCTTGATGTCATATCTTTTCAAATATTTAGGCTACATCTAGGGATTGTTCTTTAGTCGAATGTTTTCCCTAAAGCCAAATTGATGTGAAGGAATAAGCTTTCTTTCTTCTATTATTAATTTCAACCTTTTTAGAAATAAATTTACGAATAATTTTGATTCCATTGCCTTGGTACGTAACTTAATTGGATTGCTGAATTCATTATGTGCAATAATTTCTTCATCCCTTTTTATATGGTGACTTTAATAACGTGACCCGTTATTAAGTCATACACCGGAGCCTTTCTACGTTTAGATTATTCTTAATTTTCCAATTTAGTTTATGCAGGGTTATAGCTCTTATTCTATGCTCATAAACTATGTCAGATAGGGTAATATATTCCCATGCAGATTGTCTTGGATATGGTTGGAATATCTGCTCTAGATGCTTCGAAAACATATGTGCTTTTTAATTAGGATTTCTAGCCCATTCAGGATCTTTTCATCCTGTCAGATTTTTTAGGTATCTATTGACTGACTGGTTTTTAATCTCTTTAATTAAAGCTTTTAATTTATTGACCAAATTGTTAAACAGTCTTTTCCAAATTGTTAAACAGTTTTTACAAGCTTTTCGTTTATTTTTATTTTTTTTACTCACTTCTTCGCAATATAGTTTAACCATAGATAAAAAAATGACTATAGATTTCTCATTTGGTATAATTGTAATTGATGAATTCAGTTTTTTTTTATTTTATACTATCGAATAATGTAAAAACCCAAATCCATCGATGAGATTGGAAATATCAGAAGTTTGATTTTTCTCATTGAAATTGCGAAAATGAGAAATCTATAGTAAATTCTTTTATCTATGGTTTTACTTAGATGTTTTTTAATTGTTGAGACTTACATGAACATTTTTTCAATTATCACTTCTTTATTGTAATGGATATTATCTTTAACAAAATAGCTGACTATCCACTAGCTTTAGTCTCAGGATGTAACGCATGATACAAAGTATATCAACGCCACTTTTGCAGAATTTTTTCGACCCTCCTCATCAAAATAAATCGTGTTTACCATACCTAGGATTACCTGAGCAACACCGAAGGCCAAAGTTTTCAACACCCTTCAAAAAGCGTTCACATCATGAGAACGGTGGTTGATTTCTATAATAACAAGATTTATATGTGCTTTCTTTTGTATAAAAACCATCTTAGCTATGCAGTGACCAATTGATGATCTCTGCCTTCAAGTTTAGTAATCGACCAATACGTGCTTATATCTTAGATGAACCGAGACCTTCCGTTAGATTAATTGATTTAACAGATTTGATTGACAAATGGTAAATTTGACTTCGGGATATTTAACGAGAGTGTGATGGGATGTTTCCAGGGGAAAATGTTTATAAGGAAAGATTGTGCTAGCCACAATGAGGTCATGCGCGATCGCACAGTACAACATTGTTTTCTTATTATCGGTCGCTAAATCGTGTCGGGATTACGGACCTATGGTTTTACATAAATTAGTCTGGTTTTTGTCAGCTCTTCCATTAAAGTCACCAAATAATATTCTGACGTCGTCTTCCGGTAAGGATCCCATCAGATCATCCAAATTGGTATAAAATGAGTCTTTATCTTTGGGTCGGCTTACATTAGTGGGCGCATGAGCACAAATTTCATGAGCAACGATTTCAAGTTGCATATCGATATGGAAGGGGTATAACACTGATAAGGTAAAGCGATGCTAAAGGATTAAAATTGAAGTGGAAAAGTACTTCTGAAACTACAGTCGCTATAAGGTAAACGGCTATAATACTGACATATGCCGCGACAAATCCATGTTTGATATTCCTTATTAAATATAGAACTTACACTTTTTGCAATATTTGCGGGTTTTCTAAATTGTCAATTTATTTAAGATTACTTTAGAGAAAGGAAAATTGAAATTAAAAGAAAATTTCTTTTATAACTTTAAATATTTAATGAAAAAGGAAATGTGTACCTAATACTGATCTATCGGAAATTTGTTGAGTCCATTACTGACATTTTTGGTTGCTAATACTGACATATTTTTACATGAGGTAAGTGCATACCTATATTTTCCGGAAAACGTAAAATAAAACGTAAATACTCCTAGTACTTAGTTACTTATTTAAAAAAAATATATTTATTTCTTAATTATGGTGTCACAAATTAGTAAAAACAATAACAATAATTTTCATAACTTTTACCGAAGCTTCATTTGACTTTGTATCTAAAATAGTACCTGGGAAATATTCTAACATATATCTCGGGATTTCTTCTAAAAAAACCTTCATGCTACCGTCTACCGAGCCTGCTATCCTTAAAATTATTTTTCCGGTTTAAGTTTTTAAGTAACAGCTGTATCCAGTAGTTGATATTTTGTCGCAGGAAATCCCGCTTTGCCAATGTAAATAATTTAATATTTTATAGGGTGTCCCAATAACCGGTTCAGATTTGACATATCGGTTATTTTGGCTCTAACAAAACTAATATCATTCTTTCTTTGACAGAAACTCAGTATATTATTTCTAGTTGACAAAATGAGTCGCTTAACGCTTCAACGAAAGTAGGAAATGCTGGAAATTTACTTCCGCAACAAAGACAATTGGTTCCAAGAAAATGTCGTACACAATTTGGTCAAAACACGGGACTCACACCCAACGGTATCAAGAAGTTTGTGCATAAAGTGTGTGACACGGGCTCCCTAGTCGACAATCCAATGCGTACCCGTACTTGTCTTGTTCGTTCAGCCGAAAATATCACCGCGTTTGCCAAAAATGTGCGCCAATGGCCGAGAACAACGGAATCAACTACAGTGGCATGTTAACATCTTTTTTGTGGCCATTTCTTGAAGATATTGGTTTGAGTGACCTTTGCTTCCAGCAAGATGGTGTGCCATGCCACACATCGGGCGTTACAATAGTGAAACTTCGTCAATAATTTAATGGCTGCATTATCAGTCGAAATAGTGACGTGAATTGGCCAGCAAGGAGTTGTGATTTGACGCCTTTGGATTTTTATTTGTGGGATGCCGTGAAGGACAAGTGTTATACGGGCAATGCACAAACAATTGAGCATTTGAAAGCCAATATTGAAGCCACCATTGCCGAATTAGATCCGCACACAACCCGAAATGTTATCAGAAATAAGACCGACCGAATGGAGTACGCCAAGGCCAGCCGCGGCTCCCATTTGAATAAAATCGTTTTCCATAAATAATCAGGAGGATTGTTCTTTCAAACAAAAAACTAAATTGGGAAATATATTAAGCCGTTTTTGTTTTATTAAATTTTTAATTCTGTACTTCTTACTGGGACACTCTTTATGTTTGCTTCTTCCTTAATAGATAAAATAGTTAGGTGGCCTATCGGTGCATTTAACACATATACACCTCTTGCTTTATATTACAATGTCGTTCGTGGGATTTTATATTTGTTGGTTGCTGCGTATATTGTCATCCCGTTTGCCATATTTTGAAGTGCAGTATTCAGGTCATCCCGACTTTATTGAAGACGCTTCAATTTCGTTGTCATTCTAACTTAAATTTATAATAATCCTTTACTGACAGTTTGGTATATAATACTGACACATAATTTTAAGAAGATTTATTATATTTAAATGTTCCGAAAAGTTGTTGTCAGTTTTGAGCTAAGTTTTGTGTAAATAATTTTAAAACAATTGAATTATTAAATAAGAGTTTAAATTATATACAAAATGGTTAAAATTAAATAAATAAAAATAAGGAATTTATCGTTATACTGACATAGAAAGGAGTCTATACTGAGATATGTGTGGACTTATTACTGACAGTCGCGTTTTTATTTATTTATAGTAAAAATTACTTTAAATATTAGTGTCAGAATTAGGACAGTTAAATGATAGGTTCAATTAAAAATGAAATGCAAAAACGGGTTAAAGAAGGATTAGACACCCTTTTTTTAATATTGGATATAAAATAGCAGTTGTTGACCTATTACTGACACATGTGTCAGTAAAAGGAACAATACCATTTTTCATTTGTATCTAATTCTGACATAACTAATTTAACCAATATTTGTATTTAATTTCACTTGTTTCACGGAAGCACACTTAAATAATCAAAAATGAATAACCAAAGAACACATTACAATAAAAGTTAATAATTAAAAATGATTTACATCATAAATATTACTAAAATATGAAATTCCAAAATTTAAGGCAAAATTTTAACAAACGGTAATCACAACCGTTGTCCGATGTAATCACAACCGTTGTCAAATTGGAGCTGATTATTACTTAATGTTATACCAACTCTTACACGAATATTAGAACAGAATGAAACAGGAATATTCATGATTATATTAAAGAAAAAAAATGAGTAATTCTCTTAAAAACTAAAATATATGCAATATATGTCAGTAATACCGCCTATGTCAGTATTATAGCCGTTTACCTTATGTGATATTGTTATCGATTGCCAGTTGTCAATCGATAACAATATCACATATAGCGGGATATCAGTATAACGAGCAAAGATATATTCGAAGTATCAGAGAGTCCAGAGAATTGACGATAGAAGCTAACAATGTTAATTTATCCAGTCATACAAAACCAATTAATATACAATTGTGTCTAATATAAGAAGCTTCAAATATATCCAAAAATTACATGGGATATATATATACGTAGTTTACGCAGATGTACAAGACCAGCAACGATGCATACAAGGAAGTACGCGTAAATCAGGAAAAATTGTCTTTTAAAGTACAAGAATTGGTTAAAGAGTTTAAAATGCGCCAAGCGGAATCGCTGTAGTAAAATTGGTAAAAAAATTGCGGAAAGGCTTGCTCTTTGATAACAAAAGTGGTCCCTTAGTTCAGATAGGACGCACGCCCAAGAATATAGCGACGCCGATCACAGCAACTGGCCATTACTCGCACCAGCCTAAGGAGAATACCGCACAAATACCATAGATTATTCGCTTACGAGGTTCAGATGACTCAGGCGTTGAAAACAAACGACCATCTACTTCAATTAAAGTTCTCTGCATGGGCGATATACCAGCTTGTTGACGTCGATTTTGTTGAAAATCTTCTTTTTAGACGAAGCGTATTTCCATCTCGGAGACTATGTAACGAACAGAATTACCGTGTTTGTGGGGATGGAACACCTACAAGTAATCGTAGAGAAGCTAATGCATCCACCAAGAGTAACAATTTGGATTTTGGAGTGGTGGCATTGTTGGCTCATTTTTCTTAGACAACGCTGCTGAAAACGAATTTTACCGGCAAATTGACGCTATGAATGTGGACGACCTTTTCCTAAAAATCCACTCTAAAATGATGAACGGAATTTCACTCAATCTGCATCAAAATAAAATCGAAAATTTTAACTCAGATTTTTCCAAATATACAAGGCAATAGACTGTCAAAATTTGAATTTTTTATTTTCAAAATCAAGATTTTTTTAAACTTAATTTCATTATCTACAACTGTCTAGATCACCCTAAAAATCCAAAAATCCAAAAATCCACTCTAAACTTATTATGAACTAATTGTTGGATTGTACTAATTGTGCAACAAAAGAAAATTAAAAAATGTAAACTTCAAAAATTTAGCAGAAGTTTTAGATCGGTCAATAGTCAAACAAGAGTAATTGGATGTTACCTAGAAAATTTCCCAGATTGTATTATTTCATATTTTCGGAATGTTACGTGGCCGCCAAGATCATGATTTGACTTTATAGATGTCATTTAATTGAACTCAGTAATAATTGGATATTGGACGTATCAACCCGAGCTCTATCAAAGTCTTTTCCAATCACTAATGAGATTTCCGACATTGGTTCGATTAGTGTCCTAGGCAACCAAGTTTTCGTGAAGTCGTTCCTCGAGCCAAAGACCCTTTGTACGTAACAGTAATAAGCCTACCAAATAGTGATTTTTCTCTTAAAAAATACTACGTTTGGCCGATTGCTTGTTTATTTGTCAAAATCTTTGGTAGCCAAAGTGTTAAGCAAAATAAATATTTCACAATTTAGCTAGCGTAAGCAATTTAGCTAGTGTAAATCTTAAATATTGTATATCCGTTATTCCAAATATATAGTTTAAAAGTTTACGAGACAAACATGAAAATAAACTTTGTATGATTTTTAATTTTTTTTTTTTTTGTACATGTAACGAAAATATTTAGGTGACGTCGAAATATATTTATAAATACATTTTTAAATCGCAACGCAACTCCGCCCATTATCATTTCATGAAAATCTAAGAATGTTGAGAAAAACAGTCAGTATTTCGTTTATACAAGAAAAAATAAAAGAAAAGAAATCGGAATTTTCTTCATTTTCTTTCACATGGATCAAATTTTATTTGAGTCTGTTTAGTTTTTCTGATAATTATATATAATATAAATTTACATACTTAATATATAGGTGATGGGTTATCTTACATATTTAATGAGATAGATCGACCGAGGATGATGCTGATCTCTTGTGCAATTCAAAAAAATTTATAACAATTACTTAACTTGTTTATTTCCAAATTTATATCTTCAATTTATTGATTTGTGGTAATCAATAAGAAAAACATAAAAATGTAAGAAATTTTTAACGGCTGTGCAATTGTAACTGACAATTTTAATGTACTGAATAGTATTTACAGTGTATTTCATTTTAGTACAAACGCGTGTTCAATGTTTATGCATCGGATCAAATCATATAAGATAAATGTCAAATTCTGACAGTGCCATTAAAATTTATTTCATAACAAACCGCAACAATGAGTAAATTACAAAGGCCCGCAATGTCATTAAAAGAGGTAATTAAAATTAAAATACTGTATTAACGATACGAACATATTTCACAAAACTTACAGTTTATGGTGCGTCAAGAAGTGTTAAAACTATATCGCAGTTTCCTTCGATCCATTCGTACCATTCCCGACGAAAGCACTCAAGTAGAATTGCGTGATTGGGTGCGAGTAGATTTTAAAAATAATAAACATCATACCGATGAAATTGTTATAAAAATGATGATTCAAAGTGGGAAACGACAATTAAACGAATTAGAAGTAACTTTAGGTTTAAGTGGATTGAAACGAGAAAAATAAATAAATACGCGGAGATATCGTGTTAAGTGGCTAACTTCATGTGTTAATTTTAGTACTTAACAATTTTTAGTTTGATTTATGTCAAATTCTTTTATTTATTTTAATTTTAAAACATCAAAACAAAAATAATTATGGATATATTTACACTAATAATAATAGTTGGTTTATTTTATGGCGTTATATTCTTTTTTGATTCGTTTTTTAAGGTAAGTAAAATATTCGAATTGTTTTCTCCATGTGATTGGTTTTGTAAAATTTTAGAGCTGCATGCATTATCCGTACGATGCATTTCTACGAGGTACCGGATTATCGGTGAAGTTTTTAAGACTCAAATGGCATACGACCGCCTTAAATAGGACTATATTTAGATGGGGCACATCGTCGCTATCCAGATTATGGTCGCTCTCATTTAACATTGGTGTATATATAACCATACTTATTTTACCGGTGGCACTAGTTATTTTAATTTTATCGACTTTTAACAACACGGAAAGTAACCATAAGTCGGATAATAATAGTGATAAAGCAAATTTACGAGATATAAGAATAGAACTAATGTTGCCTGGTGTTAATTTACCGATTAATGAAATCGCCTATTACATAGCGGCGTTGGCTGTCAGTAGTATTTTTCACGAACTTGGCCATGCCATAGCCGGGGTTACTGAAGATGTGCCTGTAGTTGGATTTGGAATGCACGTACTTCTAATGATCATGATTGCGTACACCGAATTAGGAACTGATCAACTAAATTCGCTAAAGCCTTGGAAAAAATTAAAAGTGCTGTGTGCAGGTATTTGGCACAATATCCTACTGGCGGTTTTCTGCTATTTGTTATTTTCGTTAATTCCTGTTATATCGCAACCTTTTTACGAGCTTAACAAGTCGGTTGTTGTTAAACATATTAATTCGAAATCACCAATCAATGGATTACGTGGTCTTCACACGAACGATATTATAACCGAAATAAATAATTGTAAAGTGTACAATATTGATACTTGGTATTCATGTTTACTCGAATCGATTAAAATTCAACCATCGTACTGTATAAACACCGATTTTGTGCATCAAAACGACGAATCTATACCGATAATACACAATAACGATGGTAGTATCGAGTGTTGCGACTCGAAAAATCAACAAACAGCATGTTTCGAATATGTAGCCGATAATTATTATAGTGAATCGGAGGTACCACAATACATGTGCCTAAATGTTCGCAAAACTATCGAAAATTCGTTAGGCTATTGCCACAAACAAACGAAATGTTTACAAAAGGATACGATTTGCATTAAACCTCTAGTCAACAATTCAACAACCATAATACAAATGAAACGTTACAATCATGGCCAAAAAAGTTATAATAACGATATGATCTATATAGGCCATCCATCTGATTTTATAAAAACATTGGAAATTTCGGAATTTGTGCCCAAAACAAATTTCCTCTCGTCGGAAATTGGCGATAGTATAAAATTATTTTTAAAATATTTAATTATATTTTCACTTGGATTGGCGATTATTAATATCTTACCATGTTTTGGATCAGACGGCCAACATATCCTGAACACAATCCTAAATCAGTTGCTGCTGAAACGAGTGCCGAATAAGAATCGCCGAGAATTAATTGCGTTGTGTATTACAATTGTAGGGACACTTTTATTGTTTATTAATTTTGTAAAAGCAATGTGGGTGTCTCTATATTTTAAATTTAGATAATTTAGAAATTTAATTAAAACAATAAACCAAAATAAATAATTTAAAAATGTATTTGCTTTTGCTACTTGGCAGTTTGGCGCAACACGACCAACAGTTGCTATAAAAATTTAAATCTCATTTTCACATTTAGTACGTTTATACTTATGGTCATTTCATTTAGTAGTTGAAATGGATAATCGAGTTGAGGTACGGTTGAAACTGAGCTACAAATGTTAATTAATTTAACAAATTGGAATATAATTATTATTAAAGTGCATAGTTTTAGTTTATAATCGGATTAACTATAGAAAGAATCAACTTCATTTAATGGTTCTCTATACAGCGTATGATCCGAGTACACTTTACAAGCGATATATCTAACTGGGGTCAGAGGAAAAGATTTATAAACGAACATGGAATCCTTTGGATTCGACTAAATAATGGTTGGATTGCTGGGCTGACTATCCGCATCCTTACAAAAATAGTTTGTTTAAAATATTTGTTAATGGTCACGCGGTTTACGATTGATACGTGAAACGTGTAGTCGCTAATGATGTTACTCAGCTATAAAAGAGTATCGTTAATTGGAACTCATTGCTCTCTAAGGAGATTAATGGACTCATTACTCTCTACAAGCTTGAATCAAAAAGAGGAGGGTGCCCCAATGCTATACGTTATTTTATAGTGGAGATGACCTCGGTAATCTTGGTGTGGAAATTGTTGGGTACACAGGTGATAGATATGCACAGCAGAGCCGATTTTATTTTAATCGTATGAACCAGCTCCTAAAGGAGATAAATTCTTATCTGCATCGGCTGGTTTGATTGCTCGAGTGGCATTCAAATTTCCGCAACCTCATATACTTAGAACTCGAAGAAGTCGACTATGACACTTCACGACCGGAAGCCTTCTTAATTATTGAGCACCATGAAATTCGTCAATTCTGGATGAATAGGTTACCGCGCCAGGTTAAAATGGTGCTCATTTCATTCGAAAATGACGTCTCCTTGCCAGCCCGGACTGAGCGGACTGAAAACGTGCACGAGACAAGATGGGTGCAACACCCATCGCCCAGGTTGTTTGCAGCGAATGGCTCTATGGTAAACGCTTTCGGTACTACAATTTTAAAACTAAACATCGGGCTGCGCCGTGAATTCTCCTGGGATTTCATAGTTGTTGTCATTACCTATCATCGGCGCGGGTTTTCTAAGGAACATCGGATTGCTTGTTGGTAATCAAAGATAAAGGCTCATAGACCCGTTAACATCTTTGTATACATCCAAAACTTTCTTTCGATGACACTTTCCTTCCATGATACTTCTGCTTTATCAGCGATTATATTGATAGGATGATGTCGTGACCGGATAAACTCATTATTGCGAGGATATAATCGAACACATGTTGAAATTCAGGATTTGCCGACCTAGCAGCAGTCCATGGGTCAAGTCATCTACATCTTGTGCAAAAAAAGAATAGAGGGTGATGATCGTGTGGATATTTCCGGGTACTTAATAAAGTCACGATTTCAGATCGATATCCAACTCCACATCTCCAAGTTTTTTACTGTTTCGCGAGGACTGCAAAGTTTTTGCATTCCGAAAACTGTGATATCAACATCTTTTGAACTTTTCGAATTTTATAGAATGACTTTCGGTTAAATGAATGCAGCCCGCAGTCGTTCGAACATCTTAAACATACAGTTTTTCGAGGACTTGACATCATATCAAAATTACCTTCGCTAAATTAGAAGAACACTTCTTAGTAGGAAACGGAGACAAATGTATTTTTACAAAAGCTGAAATTCTCTTTTAAGGGCCATTTGGTTACTGGAAAAAGCATATTGCAAGAACAGGATCACATCAAAAATTTCGAACGACCACTGACTGTGAAAAAACTAAAACGTTGTATAGGCTTGATCAACGGTTATCGATGCTTCATTCCTGGTGTTAGTGCTGATTAGGCATTACTCAATGACTACTTAAAAGACTATGTTAAGAACAGTTGCTCTTTAATTCAGTGGACGACAGCATCAATTGAACCGTTCAATAATTGCAAAAACAAACTTATGGATGCTACATTACTAATTCATCCATCATCAATAGCATCTCCGGCCATTATAGAAGTCAAATTCGCGTTCAAATTTCTGATGATGTGAAGGCTCTATGAGAGGTATTGAAAACTTAAGTTGCAAAAATTATTGGTTTGACGGAACAACAAAGCGGTTCTTTTAGGAGAAACTCCAAGTAAATTTGTAGACGAAAAAAGCATGAATAGTGGAAGGCTAAGGTCCTAAGGGTACGACCACTCAGCAATGAGCACAGTTTCGTAACTTCTTTAAAAGGATCATGGAATTTTAGTAAAGGCGCATGATATGGCCCGAAACTCGGCGAAGACGACACTTACCGAATTCTATTCAACCACGAGATCAAGAATTTGATGAAAATTCCTGATGTCATTCATCAAGTAAAAGTACAACAATTATGCTGGCTCGGCTACGATTCTGAAAGTCGATCCTAAACTGTGCAGCTATCGCTGAGCCGAGGTCCGCATTTGGAGGGGTAGAGGTCGCGTTTCTGCGATGATGGCTCCTCGAGGTAGAGAACGACTTGTTTTCTTTAGGTTGTCTAGAATAATACGAAAACTAAGCTCGGGATCGAAACCTATGAAGCCAGATTGTCGAGATATCTTCTGTAAAGTGTTCTACAGATCATACAATGCTGCTATAAAACCCATTATGCTATAACTCAATGGCAACTGCCGCATATACGGTATATAGGTTTTAATTTGACATTCCGTAATTGTGTATTTGTTTACCGCTCAATTCATATCTATATTTAAATAGTTTAATTTAATTAATTTCAAGTTTAAAAGATTATAAAGTTTTAATTAACACGAATCAACTTAAAAAATGCCGATTTTTATCAAACTGTGAGTATACAAAAATAAAATTTTACATAAAAACAAATCTTCGTGTGTGGGTTGTCAAAAATGTTGACATTTGAAAAGTATTCTTCGAGAAGATAGCTGCTTCAATAATTTTTCCTGAATTTAATTTAAACAATTGAGTTACCAATTTAAACTTTAAATAATGGGACCACCCAAAAAATCGAATAAGAGAGAAGCACGGCCTGGACATAGTGGAGATTGTAAGTAAAACAGCGAGTTGAGCTAAAACAATTTTATTGACGGTCACACTGCGTTTTATATAGTTAAAAAACGCCGTGCCGAAGATGAAGCTTTCACGTCGCTTACCAATGAAGATGATACAACCGATACGAATGCCGAAAATGAAGGAATTCCTGGAGCGGCCGCACGTAATGCCGAAAAAAACGATGACGCTGTTAATGAAGATGAATTCGGAGCAAAAGATTATCGTTCTCAAATGGAACTGAAAATTGACCATGGAAATCGGCCATTATGGGTCGCACCCAATGGTCACATATTTTTAGAATCATTTTCCCCAGTCTACAAACATGCACATGATTTTTTGATTGCAATATCCGAGCCGGTATGTCGTCCCGAACATATTCATGAATACAAACTTACTGCGTATAGTTTATATGCTGCGGTATCGGTTGGCCTTCAAACGCACGACATCATTGAGTATCTTAAACGTTTGAGTAAAACTTCAATTCCACAGGGGATTGTCGAATTTATACAGCTGTGTACATTATCGTATGGCAAGGTCAAATTAGTATTAAAACATAATAAATATTTTGTTGAGTCACCTCACCCTGAAGTGCTACAAAAATTATTAAAAGATCCTGTTATCCAATCATGTCGCCTGCGTCGACAAGACACCGAAGAAGGTGGGGACGGATTTATAACTCAAATACAGGATAAGAAACAAGTGTCAGCGTTTGCTGGAGCAAAACCACCACCTGTTCAAACCGAAGCGGTAGAAAAACCTGTTTCCGAAGATGCGGCCGCTGTTCCCGAAGATATCACTAAATTTTATGATAAAATCGATAACGAAGAAGATGAGGACGAGTTGAGTTTAAAAATAGTATCGTTTGAGATAAATCAAGACAAAATCGAAGTGCTCCAAAAAAGGTGTATAGAAATCGAACATCCGTTGCTAGCCGAATACGATTTTCGTAATGATACCATCAATCCCGATATTAATTTGGATCTTAAACCAGCCGCTGTACTTCGACCATATCAGGAAAAAAGCTTACGTAAAATGTTCGGTAATGGCCGCGCTAGATCTGGAGTTATTGTATTACCGTGTGGTGCCGGTAAATCATTAGTTGGCGTTACCGCTGTGTGTACCGTACGTAAGCGAGCTCTAATATTGTGCAACAGTGGTGTGTCGGTTGAACAGTGGAAACAACAGTTTAAAATGTGGTCGACCGCCGATGACAGTATGATTTGTCGGTTTACGTCCGAAGCCAAAGACAAACCAATGGGATGTGGAATTTTAGTGACAACATATTCTATGATCACTCACACCCAAAAACGTTCGTGGGAAGCCGAGCAAACGATGCGTTGGTTACAGGATCAAGAATGGGGTATAATGGTGCTAGACGAAGTACATACAATCCCAGCTAAAATGTTCCGTCGTGTACTGACGATCGTTCAATCACATTGTAAACTCGGTTTAACCGCTACCCTACTTCGCGAAGATGACAAAATTGCCGATTTAAATTTCTTAATTGGACCAAAACTGTACGAAGCCAATTGGTTGGAATTACAAAAACGTGGCTTTATTGCACGAGTCCAGTGTGCCGAAGTATGGTGTCCAATGAGTCCGGAATTTTATCGTGAATACCTTAGTTGTAAAACTTCTAAAAAAATGTTACTCTACGTTATGAATCCATCGAAATTCCGAGCCACACAATTTCTGATTAAATATCACGAACGTCGTGGTGACAAAACCATTGTGTTCAGCGATAATGTATTTGCGTTAAAACATTACGCCATCAAAATGAATAAGCCATACATTTATGGGCCCACATCACAAAATGAGAGAATTCAAATTTTACAAAATTTTAAATTCAATCACAAAGTCAATACGATTTTTGTGAGTAAAGTGGCCGATACAAGTTTTGATTTGCCCGAGGCCAACGTGTTAATACAAATATCGTCTCATGGTGGTTCACGGCGTCAAGAAGCTCAGCGGTTAGGTCGTATTTTACGTGCTAAAAAAGGTGCAATAGCCGAAGAGTATAATGCATTTTTTTATACGCTTGTTTCGCAAGATACTCTCGAAATGGGATATTCACGGAAACGTCAAAGATTTTTGGTCAATCAGGGTTATAGTTACAAAGTAATTACTCACCTAGCTGGAATGGAAACGGATAACGAACTTTTCTATAAAACTCGCGAGGAACAAACTCAATTGTTGCAACAAGTGTTAGCCGCGTCGGACATGGATTGTGAGGATGAGCGAATTCCTGGTGAATTTGGACCAGCTAAGGGAGGATTTACGAGGCGTGCGGGTGGACTTAGTTCACTTTCAGGAGCAGATGATGCTGTTTATTATGAATATAAGAAGAAGAATACAAATCAGCATCCTTTGTTTAAGAAGTTCCGTGGTTGATTACCAATCCTTATTTTATTTTTAATATCCGGTTACGGGTTTTTGTATTGCGTTACTTGAAATAAAATTTCATTTAGATAAGCTCTTGTTAAATCTCACTTTAATAGCCAAGTCGTAAATTTTGAATAGTGAGGATTTTTTTTCCGGTGAGGTCTTCTTAGTAGTTAGAACGAGAACTATAATATTGTATTGGTTTGAATGAATATTTAATTCTGCCTTTATATAGCTTTACTGATCGATGTATATTTAGGTTGGACACGTAGTGGAGGTGGAAGTTGTTTGTAGATAGACACTTCCCTTTTTGTCTGATGAATCTTTGTTTATGAATCGGCCTTTTTATAAAAATCGCTCCCGGCCCGCGAAGTGAGACCACTACAATCTTCTGATTTAATCCTGGATGTATCCTCATCACACGTCCAGTTAGCATTTTAATGGAGTCCTACTTCACCTATCTTCTTGGATGGTTGTTCCTGTGAACATTTTGCTTCTATGGTAGATGATTTAAGTACTCGAAGTGCCATCTTCTCCAGAAATCTTGTTTAATTTTTTCTACCAACCTCCATCGTGATAAACCATGGTTGTTTGGCTCTGCCACAGTATCTTGTGGGCAAATTCTTTGAAGGATTTTCGAACTACAACCATTCAAGTTGGTTTTTAGCACTGACAAAATTGTTACCATTATCACTATATAAATCCTATGCATGCAGTGAATCTTTTGCAGGCTGTAATGAATGCTCCGGCGGTTAGATCACTGAACCAGTTCAATTTATGCCCACATCATAAGTGGTCCATCACAGTTAATTTTGGTACTTAAAGATGGTCTTCCAGACCTGCTCTAGTTTGAGCATTGAACCGATGATACACATTTAGCTATTAAACGTCGACGTCGTGTTAGATTGCGACTGTGTATAATCCAAGAACTGGTTCATGTACTTCTTGGATTAATAATTTAGTTATTGGATGGTCCTTTAACACAAATGAAAGCATCTTGTGTGACCGTAGCAACTCCCAATACTCATGCCTTTAAACCCAGTTGATCTAGGGGTTCGCCTACTACCTACTAGCTGGATTGCCCCCTCAAAAATAATCTGAGAACCGTTCCACCATAAACTATGATTTTTTAATTCGTTTGCATCAACACCTCTAGTTGCACAATCCGCCGGGCTGTCAAGTGACTTGAAATAAGACCACTGAGATGGTCGATAGAGAACTTATTTTCTACATTTCCGAGATATTTTACTTTTATGAGTTTTGTTCTTAACCCAACCAAATATACTATCATCGAATCTATTCAGTAATATGTTGGGAGTTTGCTCAAACTTCATATCTTTGTCCATTAAGTTCGCCAGGAAATTTTGATAATTCACGTTTTTGATGTCAACAATGTTGCCTAGTTTAATGGTCTGTCATAGAAGTACAGGGAGCGTCATCTTTTATGTCGGTATGTAAACATTGAATAACATTGATATTTGAAAATTGATTGACTTGATTAGATATGTTTTTGGAACGTTAATTCAGTACAATTTTAACCATCAATCGCTTCACATCGAAAAAGTGATGCTGTACATTGAAAACCATCGTTCAGTTCTGCTAACTCAACGTGCATATCGTCGAAAATCGAAAATATCGTGGCCAACAGACATCATCTGACAACACTATACGTTGTTTAAAATAGGCCAAACGTCGTTCGAATGGTTGACACTGAACCTGATTTTTGAAAGCAAATTTTCATAACCGACGAGGCCCATTTCACGCACTCTGCCGGCGTTAATAAGCAAAATTGCCACATTTGGGGAACGGAAAGAATCCACACGAGGTCCATGAAACGCCATTGCATGACCAAAAAGGTCTGGAAAAAGGTGAAAAAGGTCTGGATGGTTTCAACAAGACGGTGCGCCACACTGTTTCACCAACGAAAATTCCCTGGACGTCTGATGTCAAAAGAGGCGACAATGACTGGCCACGCATATCTCCAAATATGACCGTTCCAAACTATTTTTGTGGGGATATTTGAAAAGCAAAGTGTACGCCTGTAAGCCTCAGACCATAGACGAGCTCAAGGCAATCATACGTGCCTAAATCATGGAAAACGCAGCAAAAATGACACATTTTGGTTTGGCCAATAGAAAACAAATAGAAAACTAGTCCAGATAAATTGCAAAAGACCAAATTGAATGAAAATCGTTTTTTTTTCAAAGTTATTTAATGTTTACATACCGACATAAAAGATGGCGAACCCCGTATATTACAGGTGCGTCACAAAAACCTTATAATTCTTCAGGTAAAGCTGATCCACCTTGGTATTTTTATCTCCTCCAGTTTCGGAAGGAAGACATAATATTGATGACATTTTTTCATGCCAGATTAAGCGGGTAATCAATAGAGTTTGCATAAGGATTTTCTTCATTTTCTCAAGTGGAGACTTCCGGTACGTAGTAAACTAATCAGTTGATCTTGCGCAGTCTGAGCTTCCGCTAGGTTTGCATTTCCTGAAAACAAGTCATCTACGAAAAATCACTTCAGTTATTTTTGTCACAATTGGAAAGTTTTTGCCGCCAGCTGCTGCAATGGTTTAATGGCCAGATATGATGGAGATGCTATCCCAAATGTTACAATTGTTAGCTGGAATGTCGATGTTCTGAATGAAGAACATCTCCCTAATATTTTCTGGTACTTTTGATCATGTTTTTTTGCCGGTACATTTGTTATATCCTTGCTTCTTGCATCTTCTACTGTCGTACGGCAAATGCCTTATGATACTCGACAACACTAGTCCTTCCAGGTTCATGGAAAAATTTGACAAAAATTGTTACTGAACGGTTAAAACTGTTTTTTTTTTCAAGCAAAAAAACAAACAGTTTTTGAATTTCGATCGCTCTAACGGGGACTGTTGTTGAAATAGGATTGCGGCGTATGGGTTTTGATTTTTTTTGCTTCTACGGTTGGCATGGAGTCTTCTAATTTTGGTATTTCTTTAGGATCTCCAATTGACATTATTATCTTATAGCCTGGAAGTTTCACTATTCATAGTAAATATTATGACACATAGGCTTTGAGTTAATACATCGTGCAGTGTTCTTAATGCGGATTCTGAATGTATTACTGGAAAGTTTCGCATCGTATTTATATGGTTGTTTGCTGGTTGACTTTTATTTTGGTATCGGTTTACCAAAAGTTGCCATGTGTCTTTAGAATTGACTCCTGATGCTTCGAGGTGACTTAAAATTTTGCCGGCACTTCCGAGCAAAGTGGTTTTTAGTTGGAACGTTTTAAGTGTGTCACTTATCTCGTTGTTCTCAAGAATGATTCTTCTGAATAAATCATGAAAGGATGCTCATTTCAAGGGATTGTCATGAAAGTGTGGGATTTCAGTCCATCCTAGTGATCTGCCTTTTTTTGGATTTTCATGGTTTTTTCAGCAACGCAGTGATTCTGGGTCTCAAATTGTTGACTAACATTGAGTAGTAGTAGTCCTCGCAGAAGTAGGGATTGGTTATTTCGTCTTCTGGTGTCACATCTATTAATATTTCGAGCATCGAGTTGCTGCAGCTTATGTTGATCACATGAGTGCCTTCAGCTTCCAGGTTTGTGATTTTATCGCTACATTTTTTTGCTGTATAATGGCTAACAATTGAAGAAGGTCCCACCATTGATTGTTGTGTATTCAATAGGGATGAGTTTGATGATCATCAAAGTATTGATCTTTCAACTCTGAAATTCCTACCTTTTACATCTTTGGCGTAGTTAGTCCTCCTCTTTTGAAGATGGTCAAAACGAGCCTGTTAACTTTTATAGTTTTTTCATTTTACCAAAGTGTTCAACGAACTTGGTTGTTTGTTACCAGTGGATCACCGCAAGTCTAGTAGTTATAATGCGAACCATAATACTGTATTGGTTTGAATGATATGACTTTATTTACTGATGTGCTCGATTTATATACAAATTGGTTAGAATATTAAAAAACTAACAATTTTGACACCAATAAAATCGTCGTATAGTAGAAATATATATAAACTAAATCATGTTCATCTATTTATAATTTCAGTGATAGCAATGCGAACCCAAATAAAGTTCCTGAATGGGGTATCGTTGAGCTTCAGGGTGAACTAGAAATGCGTGACGAAACGGCATTTGAGGGTCAATTCATAGGCGATTTAAATTACACAAAATATGGTCAACCAATTCTTATCGTCGGCCATCACATTCTACAGGGCAAAGAACAAAAAATCGATAAGCCATTCGCCATTTTAGAAAAACATAATCCAAAAGATTACAATAATTTATTAATGAATAATAGTCTATCAACAACAATATCATCATCGTTTCGGTCATCGAACGATCAACAATTTGGAAACAGTCAACAACCATCGAGTCAAGACCGTAGTGTAATTTTTGATACAACAATCGAAATAGAAAATAAATCTAAACAAACAACCGAATATATTGTTAAAGGAATCGTTAAAAAGAAATTAATATTTAAAAGCCGGCCAAAACCAATTATATCCAATGTTGCTAAAACTGTATAAGAAAAAAAAAAAAAAACGATTACAAAATAATAAAAAAATTAAAAGTTGTTTGCCGGCGTTCTTAAAGAAATTCCATTTCTCTTTCAATACCGACAAATTTGAGTTGTTCGGTTGGTCCATATCGATAGTCGAAGAATAGCTCCTCTCCCGGTTGAATAGCACGTTTTGCAAATATACCAATACGATGGTCACCGTTCACCATCATTACCTTGGCATAACAATTTGGATTTATCGAATGATTAGCAAATCGGATTTTATTGCCTTTTCGTGTTGCATCCACCACAAAATCATTATTCAAATTGAATAGAAAACTGCACATGTACTTATCGTATACTTTGCCACGACGATCTGCCTCATCCTGCGATATTATTTCGCCACAATACTCCGATATGAATTCATTCTTTTGTGCCGATTCTTTTAAGAATATACCCCATCCGGCCACATCGGAAGGTGCCATCAATAGATGCTTATGTAAACCGCGTTGTACACTAACATTTTTACATGTTATCTTGTTGAGTGTAAATTGATCGGCACCACAAGTTTGACATAAATCGGGATCACATTCGCGAACCGCCAAATAGCAAGGACATTGTTTTGTATTACATTGCGCCTTACAGCGACATCCTGGAAAACGATTTTGACAATCACTGCTGCAATTACAGAATTTTTCACAAAAATTTTGCGTTTGTATGCACGAACATGAACTGTCACAAGGACCCGAGTGATCGCACGGCGTAAAATTATACACATGATTTGAACTTGTATCCTTCTTAAGTTGTATCTTACGACAATGCATTGACCATAAACGATGCTTCTTTTTCTTCTTTCGCGGCGGTGTATAATCTTGTCGCATTTCTTCGGTTGGTATATCGGCCGCTTCTTTTTGCCCAAATTGATAGACTTGCTGGCACGTTTTTGTTAACATTATTTGTGCAATAGCACAATAATTATTAAGAAATACTTTATGCAATGATCGAAATAGACTTTGATCTGAACCTGTCCATTCCGTTTCGTTATTCGATCCGTTCATAATTCCCATAAGTGATGTTATTTCGGCCGAAGTCGCTGTCATTGTTGGTTCATTCTTTTGACTCGATGTAAACTCTTTACTATATCGACTATTGCTATCGTTACTATCTTCTGAGCTGGCCTCGTTACCTGAATCGGTTGTTTGTTTCTCTTTATTGTCGGCAGCTAATTTTTCCTTCATACCTTCGAGCAGCATATAACAATTGATGCTGCACGGTTCGCTAAATGGTTTTAGTTCGGGAAAACGACGTTTCTGCAAATTTGGTCCGGGATGACATGCTTGTAGCCCTAGACAAAATACATAAGGGCTATATTAGAATCGATTAAGTTATAAATTGCCTAATCTACTGTAGTAGTACAGAACTTGTAGGCCAGAAGAGGCCAATTAAAAAAACAATTAAAATAAAAACATTCGACTTATAGCCATTGAAATAAGCTACAAGTCAGATTTGGTCAAAATTGATAGATTTCGAAAATGTTCAAACTCTTTTGTGACATAAACAGGCATCGTATATACATAAATTGGGGTAGGTTACTAAACTCCGTATTACAACATCCGGCATTATGCTAGTTAAACGGATTAAATAGATGGTTTGCGAATGATGTATGATACTTAAAACTAAATGATTTAAGCTACGAGATTTTGTAATACGGGTTATCGGACGGCTCCCCATAAATTGCAGCACCACTACAGTAGTGCCATAAAAAATTCCAAAAAGAAAAATTTTATACAAACTAGAAGTAAATCACTGTAATTTACAGCAACTCACCAGAAAGTTGATGTCCTGATAATTATACGATAATTACAAAAAATTTATTAAAATAAAAATAAAAATAAAAAAAATTTACTGGATGGCGTAAAAATAAATCAATTTCATACTTACGATGCAAAAAACAATCGTATTTAAAACATCGACGACAGAAAAGTGTATGAAAGGAGTGTAGGGTTTGTTCACGCGAAACACTTTCAGCTTTGGGCCCATCTATATTTGGAGTACATTCGGGTGGTCTCTCGGGATCGGTACGTTCCGTCAATTCAATATACTTATCGCGTAATTCTTCGGGTGTTCCTTTATCCGGAAATTGTGAACTAATTGCCTGAAATACGATAATAGCTGGAAATGGTTTTTCATCGGTCGCTTCTTCTTTTTTTGTATTCGCTTCAACCAAACTACTGCTTGTACACGGTTTCATTACGACATCTTCTATTTCATTTTTAATAATTGGTTTGCTATCCGATTTTGAGGTTGATGCATCTTTATTTCGCAGCTCTCGAACTTCGGTTACATTACCACCCGAGTCTAATTCTTTATTTTGATATTGCATTAGGGCATGCACCAATTCAACAAATATTGCATCATCCATAAATCCCCCTTCTTTATCACCGTGCACTTTACCATCATAGTTTTTTATTAATTCTTCGATAAAAGTTCCATCTTGATCTAAGACTTCGTCGCCCATATACGGTATATTGTGCAGCACAGTTTCATCTTCGACCATGAAATTTTGTTGTGTCGGTGCCCATGTATACATAGTAGGAATAGGTGTTACAGCATTTATAATTCGTATCGGTACACTCTGTACTTCACCTTCAAGTCCAACAACTTCTGCTTTTTTCATACAATGTAAATGAGGCGGGTCGGTGATTTGAGGATTCCACACAGCATTTAAATTGTTAAGTCTCTCGTTTTCTACATTCAAATCTTCTTGTAGTCTAGTTCTATTATCGATAATACATAATTTTAAATTAGTATATCACATTATTATGTTGATTTGTGAATAGTATTTCGCGCTTACCGGTTTCCGTTCCATGCCAATTTAACATCGTCTGCGCGCTTGTATCGTTTTTGTTGGCGAATTTTTAAATATTCGGTTTTAACACGCTTCTTCCAACCAAATGATATTTTGATTTTAGTATTTGACATACTGGCATTGTCTATTTATTTAAAATTATGATCAATTTATTAGTAAATTTAATATTAAAATTATCAAAAATAATTTTTACACTCAAAATGACGCGCTATATTCGATATTTTGTTATGTGTGCTATAAAAAATGTCAATTTTATTGTCTTGTTTTTTGACATTTCATTACGTTCTATTGGCTCGTGTGCGATATGTTTTAAGTCGTTGCATCGCATCAGACATAAGAACATACAATTATGACAAAACTTTTAGAGATTGCGGTTTGATGCGTTGTGCTCGTGGATTACGGAAACGGATAGTTTTTGGGTTAGTTCCGATCGAATATAATCTAGACACCCTGTGAGCCGAGAAGTTTTCAAAATTTGAATTATAAAGCGGATATTGGCAAGTTGACGTCTAAGAAGAAGCTCATAAATGACGGTTAATGTTGGTAATGAGCAAAAACGGAGTGATCGGAAGTGTATCGCATACTAAATCAGAAGCAATAAAGAAACAAGAACGATACTTGTTGATCCGCTAATCCGATACTACAAACTACGCACAGGTTCCTTATTTGGCGAACATAGAACTCTGCATCACTATACTATGTAGTTAAAAAAATTTCCACTCGTTTAATCATCGCAAAAACTCATTCCTCTTCTTTACATCTCGGGCCTATTACATGATGGCTTATTTCTGATTATCAAAAACTTGGACCGCTGTATTTTACACAAGTATGTCTTTTCGGTTCCATTCAAAAACCAATACACAACTAATGACCAACCTTACATTGCCTTGTGTGACTTTTTCAAGGTCATTTTAACACAGTGGAGTGAAATACGCTGGCCAATTCCAAGCAAATTATTTAAAGGGCGTAGCAATCGATTATCGGTTGTTCAAAACAACCTGGATTTATTTTTCACTTTATCGCTACATCGAGCGAAGTGAAGTTTTGCCTGATGAATGGAAAATAATCGTTACCAATGAGCTAGATTTTTCGCTGATGACGATGCTTTCTAAAGAAAATCTCGTGATGCACACCAGGTGTTCCTAGATTTTCAACACGCCTAAGACTTTATTTACCTGGAAAGCTTATGGGTTACTTTAAGATAACTGGGAATACCAGAAAATATGTGCGTTTATGTAAAATTACCAAAAGTCAGTCACAAAGTAGGGCTAAAGTATTGCTGGATCCATTTTACAACATTTTCAACATACTTTGTTCTCCTTTGAAGGAGATATTAAAGCGCATATTGTCACTGGTAACCGTGCTGGGTCCAGTACAAAAGTCTAAATACCTTGCAAATGCCAACAAGTTTTAATCAATTCCGTTATCATGTGTGGGTGTGAAAGCTTGACCCTGACAGACGATTATGTCAGCTGCACCGAGTTCTTTTCTATCCCAAAATTAGGAATTTAATAAAAAATCCTGAAGATGGTAACAAAGTAAAACAGTGAGTACACTGGTTACATTACGTTCTGCAAGACGGCATGGTTGGATCCTCGGTGTAGAGAATGACTTGGCTTCTTTGGGTTTTTTTCAAGTTGTTTAAAATGACAAAATCGAAAATGTTTATTTTGAAGCTTTGAAGTACGGCGTCCTTTATAAAAAATACTTTACAACCGTCGATACCACATGACAACGCATCACTGAATTGCGAACAGACACTCATACTATAAAAATATTTACAGTGTACTCATCAATTTTTTTTCTATAACCCTTATGTCAAATGTCAAAATAAAACTAAAGAAAAATCTGATAAATAAGACAATAAAAAAAATATACTAGAAAATTTAAAATATTTTTAAAAAGAATTAAAATTATACAAAAAAATTGTTTTAATTTGTAAAAAATCTAAATGTTACTTTGTATTACGAAAATTCGTGTTTTATTTTATACATCAAAAAGTTTTTAGTTAGTTCCTGAGTGCATTCGTTAAAGTTGAGGTTATTTCATTATTTTTTGTGTTCGGGGCAAATAAATAATAAAATGATACCTTAAAATGTTTTGATTTAATTTATAATATACATAAATATTACAATATTACAAAAACCAACAACAATATGTAAGTAATTATGTAAAATGTATGATGATATTATTATTGGGAATGATTATGTTGGTATCATGCAAGACACACTATATCCTCATGAATCGAAGGTTAATAGTAAAATATGATGAAATGTACTAACATTTTTATTTTATTTTGCTATTCAATTTTATTTCAAGATCAAGCATTGTAATTATATATAAATTGTAGATCGCTAGTAATAAAATAATTTTCGTTTTCATTTTAGGTGTAGATTAGAAAATGAAATTTTTTTTCATTGAAAAGATAGAATTGATTTTTTTGATTTCAAATCTTTCGACTGAACGAATGATGAAACAGTCTGGTGTAATATTGTGCGACGTCAGTGGTTATTGGTACATTTATCGTTAGGCGGTTGAAATCTTCGCTTAGCTTAAATTTCGAGTTAAATTATTTAAAATTAAGATACTGACAAATGTTTTATAAACGTTACAGCTAGTTAGAACTAAGTAGCTTTTTGTACTCGTACTGTTCTAGATTATCAGAAGAAGCCAAGTTTTTTTCTATTTCGAGTTACCATCGTTACCGAAAGCGACCTGTGCGTCTATCAAATGATGACGCTCTTCTTAGTAATCACTGCGGCATTCAATTGCTGATCTTGTGATTGAAGAGAAATCGAGAATAAAAATCCTCTGGCCACTTACTAAATGAGTCATCGATCACCAAGTATCAAAAATCATTTGCGGGCCCAGCAAAAACGATGTGTAACCGGAACCATGGGTCTTTTGGCATTGGAAATATGCCACAGAGCTCCAGCAACTTCTCGCCATCCTCTTAGATTGATGGCCAGTACACCTTGCTTCGTGCCAACAGCTTCATCCCATGGTGTTGGTGAAGCTCGCCAATGGTATTAGCGAAACGGAACGACAATGTGATCGTCATAAGAAACTCGCCTTTGAATTGAAAGCTTTTTGGTTTTCCGATTACCTCTCATATGGTACACCGTTGTACAATACTTCGCCAAAAGGTTTTTCAGCTATTTTACGAATATGCCAATGACCCCTGGTTCGCTTGTAATGGTTTGATACCTCTCAGTGCAGGATTTTCTGCATCTCGATTTAATCGAGATTTCACATATCAACTTTTCTATTATCAAATTTACTCGTGCCGCATACTCAACAATCCTCGTCAGCCCCTTTTCCCATCTTCAGGCACTTGTAAAGCAGCGAAAATTGCGACTAATTCTGGCCAAAAATGCGCTTAAGCTTCTTCACTGCACCAGCGAAAGCAATGATGTCCTTTGTTAGTGGTAAAATCGTATCGGCATACTTTTTAATAATCGGCTGTAGAGAGTTTCTCTGTCAGCAAATCCAGCTTTTGTAATGTTATCATCGTAGCCTCCTCAGATGTAAAAAATAATTGTCAGATTGTCTTCAATACACTCAATACACGCCAAATGACGGCTATATTCTCATAGATCGCTGTACCGCCCGCTTAGGGTCGGCTCTTAGAAGTTGACCGAGCTAGTGCTTCGTCCGTTCATTTCATGAACGAGATCAGGCATTTTAAATAAATTTCAGATCTCGTGGTTGAATAAAACTCGGTTAAGGTCGTCATCAACATCTTAAACACCCAATTACACAGATATCACATCTGCATATGCCAGCACCTGGTTGAACTAACGATAGCTCCGTAATCCCAGGAGAACGGCTCCTTTTTGGTCTCTCCATAGCCAGTATGAATTCCTCGTAGGTTGGATCCTCTATGCACATCTCTGCAGTCTGTGTTTTGACAACTTTCATATACTTTGAAATAATGATCTTTCCAAGTGTCGAGCACTGCATTGATGTTAACACGTAGGTTTCGACCCTGGTCCCGAATGCCGATAGACCTAGGTTTGAAGGTATAGTTCAGTCCGGTGTCTCATTTAAAAAAGTTACGAGAACTGTGATCATTGCTGAGTTGTTGTACTATTAAGACTTCAGCCTTCCATTATTCGCGCTTTTTCTGTCTACAAATTCGATTGGTGGTTTTCCTAGCAAGGAACGAGGCCTATATTACGAGGGTATGTCCATGTTTTCAAGGGGATATTTTTATGAGAAAAGAATATGAGAAAGTACATAATCCTTTAGTTATTATCGGTCGCTAGATCATGTCAGGAGTACGGATCAAGTCATTCTGTTTTTTCCAGCTCTGGCATTAAAGTCACCAATCTTTTTTCTATAATGTCATCAAACCCACCTAGTTTTGTTAGCGACTGCACTTTCCTAGTACCAATTCTAAACTGCGTGTCCGTTAACAAAATGGGGGGTCGGGTTAAATTTTGGCGGTATCCATATTTTCTTTTGTTGATTTTGCTGCTTTCCTCTTAAATTAGGACCTGTAAACCATAATTTTAAAATTTAAAATTTTTTTTTTAATTACAGGTTGTTGAACTGCATAAATTCTAAAAGAAATATAATCGTAAGGTAAAATTAAATTAGTACATTATTTAAAAGGTGATTTCGCGGCAAAAAATAATATTCGTAGTATTACGTCATCCATTTATTAAGCCTATACTTTTTGTAATTGTAACACTCGATCAAAACGGCGGAGCTAAACAATAAAATGGAATCAAAATTCATTCGTACCATCGAATGGGATATGATGGATAAACGAAAATTTTTTCCACTCTCAATGCTAAGCTCGTTTTCGGTACGTTGTTTCTTGTATCCGTTGACGGTAATCAAAACTCAACTTCAAGTACAATTTAGAAATGATATTTATAAGGGTATGTTTGATGCAGCGTTTAAAATACATCGAGCCGAAGGTGTACCAGGATTGTATCGAGGATTCTGGATTTCATCATTTCAAATTGTATCCGGTTTTTTTTATATCAGTACCTATGAGGGGGTACGTCATGTTCTAACACAAAATGGTGCTGGCCAACGGGTTAAAGCATTACTGGCGGGTGGTTGTGCTTCGGTTGTGGGACAAACAATTATCGTACCGATCGATGTTATATCGCAACATTTAATGGTATTGGGTATGAGTGCACAAGGTAAAGGTGATGTAAATCCGTTGGGGATACGATACGATGCGAAAATGTCGAGAGTACGATTATCAATCGATATAGCACAAGAAATTTTAAGGCGGGATGGTTGTATCGGATTTTATCGAGGATATACAGCAAGCCTTATGGCCTATGTACCTAATTCGGCTATGTGGTGGGCATTTTATCATTTATATCAAGGTAGGATTATTATCGTATATTGATTTTGCCACTGAATAATTTAAATCCATATTTTTTAGATGAACTACATAAAATACTACCATCGTGGGTTTCACATTTATTTATACAATGTATCGCTGGCAGTTTCGGTGGATTTACAACAACAATCATAACAAATCCTTTAGACATTGTACGTGCCCGATTACAGGTACAACGACTTGACTCAATGAAATTAGCATTTAAGGAACTATGGCTGGAAGAACGAATGAATATGTTTTTTAAAGGTTTATCTGCCCGTTTAGTACAATCGGCCGCTTTTTCATTTAGTATAATATTAGGATATGAGACGATCAAACGAGTCTCAATAAATGAACAGTACCGACATTTAGTACGATGGTGATTTTTTTCGATTTAGGAATTAATAATTGTTCAGAGAGGGGCACTAGTCACTAGAGACCAATCAAATGTATATCAAATTTTTAATGTTTAAAAAATTAGTTTCAATTTGCAATATACATTACATACATAAAATATAAATTATATATTTAGTTTTTATTTAACTACAATTTCAAATCGCGCGCAATATAAATATTATTAGCTCTTCTTATGTACCAAATGTTGTTATGTATTGTAGTAGTTATGTAAAATGAATCTTGAGAGTTTTTGTCTCGTGGACACGCAGTTTTGATTATAAATTTTTAACTGTTACAACTTTATTTTTTTATTTTAATTTTATTTTTTACCATTTCAAATCGAAAGACGAAGTGATACCAGTATTAAATGTTTACACAAAGTGAAATAAACTAAAAAATCAATAAAAAAAAAATAATTTATTTTACAAAAAGTTTTTGCATAATTTTTATTTGTAAATTTTATTTTTGTTTTAAAATTAATATAAAATGTATGAATTATATAATTTACTTATTATGTGTAAATACAAAATATTTTATTGTTGTTAAATAAATAATATTTATAAATGATATTAATAATAGCGAAATAATTTTATTTTGTGAATTTAAAAATAAAAATACTATAAAAAATAGAAAAGACGACTAAAATTAATGCCTAAAAAATAATTTTGGTTTGTGTCTTTGATAATTAGTAAAAACTTGCGTTGCCAACCCTTTGATCGAAAAACACCAAAGACGGTAATGAAACGAAAAATTTTAAGTGATTTAAATAAATAATAATAATTGTTATAACTTACAAATTTACTTCATTCTTATTTCGTAATAATATAATATAATTACAATGTAAAAAAAGTTATAATAAACAAAAAAAAATTATAATACCGAGTACTAATAATCGTTTAAACAAAAAATGCGGCAAGTTGTGCCATTTTATCAACATTCTTTCCGCCACCACGTTGATTATTACCACCGCCACGACTTCCACGCGATCCACCCCCTCGACCACGTCCATTTTTATTACCCGAATGACCAGATAAATTTGTTGCGGTCGCTTTGTGTTTTTCAATTAACGGTATAAAATCGGCAGAACAGAAAATACATCCTGTTTTCTCCGTTTTACCATCCTTAAATTTATTATTATCGCTTTTATAAGTAACATTAACGAGCTGTGCACCACAATCGGTACACGTCCCTTGATCAACTTCTAATTTAATGGCATCTTTGAATAATTTGATTATGACGTCACACGAGTTACAACCTAATTTCCATTTTTTAGCGGTCGATGTTGAATCAAGTACGAGTACACCATTATCACATTCAACACAATTCGATATGCCGAGCATGGTCATTGAATGTGGACATGTGGGATGTGTGCACGAATTACAACCAGATAATTTAGGCATTTCTGGAAACGGTGTATGATTGTAGCAGTACGGACATAACGGAAATGATTTACCATTATTACCGTTCGAGAATGTTACCAGCTCGAAATTATCGAGGGGACATTTTAATTCTTTGTACCCTTTGACGACACCATTCGGCAAATTATATGAATCATTACAGTGAGTACAAACCAAACGACTTGGTGGACTTTCAATATATTTCATGTACCGTCGACATTTTCCACAGCGAGTAAATGCTTTACCCGTATTGGCAAGCGGTTCAAATGATGCTTCAAATAAAGTGTCCATGGCTTCTATATTTTGAACAAAATATAAAAATTTCCATCGATACATTTCGATTGAATTCTTTAAAATTGAATTATAGTCGGCTTCACCGCGGGCTATCGAATTAAGTTGCTTTTCAACGGCATTACGCATAGTCGGCAAAACCAATTCGTGGTCGATTTTTTGATATCCATGTACTAATACAGCACCTAGTGTGGTCGGAATTAATTTTCTACCAGTAGCAATTGTTACATAATTCCGTTGACAAATATTATTGATGTGTACTGGAATTGAGGCGTCCGTACCAATTCCATGCTCCTCCATCAATGTGATCAATTCAGATTCGGTTAGGTAATCGGGTGGTGATGTTGCTCCTTCACACAACTTTATATTATTAAGTTTGATCATTTCACCTTCAACGAACGGTAGTGGTCGATCGTTTTGACCAAATTGAGACCATGTCATAACTTTCGTGTAACCCGGATCTATAAGGACATTTGTAGTACAAGAAAATACTTCGCATTCAATTCGTATTTTAGCTGTTGTTGCTTTAAACTTTAAATCGCGTGAAACCGTCGCCAAGAAATGTCGGCAAATATATTCATAAACTCTCCAGGTGTTAGTATCCATCTCATTACGATTTGCTAATTTCATTGGAGTGATTGGAGGATGGTCACCACAATCTACACCTTTTCGTGGACTATTAAAATCTTTTATGATATCTTTAACCTCCGATCCTAATTCTGAGCTGTTTTCCAAAATTTTACAGGTACCCATCAAATCAAAATTTGGCGAGTAATTCGTTGTTTCGGTACGAGGATAACTGATGAAACCTTGAATGTATAGTTTTTCGGCTATTAACATGGCAACGTGAGGACCCAATCCTAATTTTCCTGATGCGGCCCTCATTAACTCCACAGTATTCAACGCTAATGGACGTGTTCGAGCTGAATCTTTGGCAACAACACTTTCAACTCTAAAAGTAAGCGAACAATTTGGTTACACATTACTTCAGGATATATGTATTTATGTTTATACTTACAGTGCTTCTTTATGTTTCTTCATATTGTTCAAGAACATTTGTCCAATTTCTCGTTTGAACACTCTTCCCCTAGCCCAATCCAAAATAAATTCAGGATTGCCGGCTGTCACTTGAATATACCAATACGCTTCTGGTTTGAATGTTAAAATTTCATCTTGTCGTGCAACACAAAAGCCTAATGTAGGCGTTTGACATGGCCCAAACGACACCAATGAACAATCTAAATTACCGTATCGCCGTTGAAAAAATTTCGTTTGAAATCGAGTAAAAGCGCATCCAATTCGTAAGTCTAATTCTTGGCGAGCGTCAACACTCTTCGCCTCATTCTCATTTGGTCGTATCAAATTGTTCATTGCGTACTTGATATCTTTGTCGGTAATCGCTGAAAATTTAGCACGATACGTAACTTGATCCGAGTACACGTTTTGAATGGTCCGCGAAACTGCGTTCATTACTTCAAAACAAATATTTTCACCTTCTTTGTCACAATCCAGCCATAATATTAAATAAGCACATCCTTTCGCCTCCTGTGCCAAAAGATTTGGTATTTGTAGTTTTGGATTTACTTCGTTTTTTTCGACAGCACACGAGAATAGCTCAACGGGGTCGACTCGATCCCACGAATTGTATTTGCCAATAAAACCCAATCCCATTACATGTCCGCATACCGAAGTCATTTTAAATTTTACCTTTTCATTTTTGAACTGGCCCACCCACTCGTGAACCGAACTTGCGTTATTAAAGGCTGCAAAATAGGTAATAATTAGTTTATATTTATTGAAAATTTACTAGGTGACATCATGTTGTTTCGGCATATTCGAAAAAGAAAAATTCTAACCTTTTCGTGTCGAATTAGTTTTATTGCTTAGAATTTCGGCTAGAGAGGCGGCTAGCGAAGGTTTTTCCGCCACCATTAATATATTTTTCATTTTGTTGGTATGTTTAGTATTTTACTATTTTAAAACAATTTAAATTAAAAACAAAATTATTATTTGATAGAAATGAGTTTTGATGCAATGAGCATTTACCGTATTTTGAAGGAAATAGGGTGGCGAACCCGTAATGTATTTTGTAAATTATTGAGCAAAAGTTATTATGTTGGCGGTAACGTTTTTATTAGTTTTAGAACTTAAATGTTAGACTAAATTTTAATGTGTGTAGATCCATACGATCTAATACCAGACTGCGTTAACATCTTATTATTTTTAACATCTTTCGCGGAAAAATACCATATGTTTGTCAGTTCCCATTTAGAAAATTCTAACCATCGGCTTATTACAGTGTAATTTCCAACGGCATAGTCATGTCAAGAGAACGTTCCTGCTTCTAAACGTCGATTATGGTACTATAAAAATTCAGACTGGCTAGGAACGAAATGGAACTTCATTCCTTTCAGTCTCTAAACCAAAAAAATCAGACAATCCTTGGCATAATCATGTTTGGAGAACAGCAACTGCTAATAAAGAAGCCTCTTACCAGAAATAAGTAAAAAAACCGTCAACTGAATATTTAGATGTATTGAAAGTGGCTGGAAATCTGGCAACGCGAACGGTGTTGCTAGAGAAAAGTTGTGACAAGTTTTAACCCGAGCCTATATAGCAATCTCGTAAAGTCGACGAAAACTTCTTGGATGTTAGAAAATCGTCTATACAACCTCTGAAAGATGGAGACAATAATTTGTCTACTGTCCAAGGAAAAACTAAAAATCTCCTCACTCAAAAACATGCTGCAAACTCTAATTTATGTTTATTCCAGATATGCCTTCTGCCATTTTGCCCTTTATCTGAAGAAATACTAATACATACATCCTATGCCAAAAACAAGCAGCAAATCGGACTTTTCGAATTATCGTTCAATCGCTATCGTATTGATGCTTTCCAAAGTACTTGAGACCATAATCCATTTTCATCAGTAGGTGACTTATTGAATGTTGTCACTGAACAATGGAACAGGTTCAATTATGAATCTGGTGAATTACAAGTAATTGCACTCGATATCTCGAAGGCATTTGATCGCGTGTGGCACAGGCAATTGGTCTTCGTGGTTCTTTAATTTTATGGATTGAGAATTTTCATCTTTGTCTTTTATCAGCAACTTTCAATTGAATATACTTCTATGCTAATGACAGCTTACTTTCCAACCTTCCACCTCTTCTCACAGAAAGAATGGCTATGAAGGCGATCGTTACGAGAGATCTCAATACAATTCTTGAAAGGGGTGAAGCCAACAAATGTCAATCCTGCGTTTGTCTGGCCAAACTGATGGCTCACCATCTTTTCATCATGGTGGATCCAGTTTGGCTACTTCTGACACATTTGAATTCATCAAATCATCAAGGGCTTGATTTTATCAAAGAGAATATCTTACAGTTTTCTTCGAAACATTGAAGAAAGAATGGGGAAAAACATCGTTTACTTAAACGTTGGCAAATAGCGTCTAACCTTGACTTTTAAGAGGTTCTGTCATATGTTCTCAGCAGTAAATAGTGCAAGTTTATACAAATACTGGTACAAGACTATGTATTCACCATACATATTTCTACGCATTCTAACCGATAAAGAGACTAGATATTAGAACAAGTTAAGTAACCTGATTAAGCGTACTGAGATCAAAAAGTAAGAATAAGCGCGATGGTACTCGAGAATGTATGTAGGCTTAACCTGGGAGATATTCTCATTCAATAAAACGTCAAATAATAACAATGAACAATGAACTTCAAACATGCATCCCGTTTACTCAATAGAACCGCGTAATATGGAAAGCAATCTCTAAAATGTACCAAGATGACAAAAAACTGTTCTATTGCTTCTCATCATAATGGAAAATTTCATGTGCAAGCTAGAAGCCATAATACGAAACGGAATTTGGTAGGATCATATGGCGACCAAACGTTATCGATTACCGATATGATCTAAATGACTACAAATGCACAGTCACTTGTAGATTTGGCACAATAACTCGGTCTTAAGCTAAAGATTCAAAAGACAAAGGCCATAAGACTGGCAAAAGACATTTTCTTCTTCCAAAGCATCATTAAAGTGTGAAACATCTGCAACATGCTTCACAGAAGCTCGAACGCACAATATAAGCCTAAACTGAAGATCACTAGAAAATTCTAGGTGTTTATGAACAAACGCTTTAGACGGCTAGTAAAATGCTTCTGGCAGAATAAGATCCCAGAAACTTGAGATACGCTGAAACTGGAAAGGAGTAAAATCCACAGGGCAAATAAAAAGGGAGAAAACCACCAGTGACATAAAATAAAAGAGATCAGTGCTAACCGAATCGAAACATCTTGGATTCCTTGGCATTGATGACAGGAGATATTTAAGATGTAGAAGATATATAAGTCTCAGGTGTCCGTGAGTTGTATGCCCTAAGTCCTCTACTAAACGTTAAATATCTTTTCGATCAAACGCCGACAAGCTTTACAAGGTGTTAATCAGATCCGTTGTCATATATGGGCGTAAGAGCTGGACTCTGATGTAAAAGTACGGAGTTGGTTAATAAATCACGAGATCAGGAATTTAATGAAAATATGTAATGTCAACAAAACAAAACTACAGGGATCATCTGTTCAAACTAACCATTTGAAAAGTGCAAAAATCACCGATTATTAATATTATTGTCTAATTGTGATCACCATACTGATATGAACAAAATATACTGACAATTATCTAAAAACCGATTTACAAATTGTTCGTACATTATCGAGTTCTAAAAATGTTGCTATAAATTTAAGCTACATACGACTTGCGTAAACACAACTTCTATATAAAAAAACAGAGTCACCCCGTAATTTTCGATGACATTCAGTCAAGAAAAGTTATGAAGTCCCAAAGAAGTTAAAATGTTGGTTTGTTGTTCAAGGAAAAATTAATTTTTATTTTTATGTTATCGAATGAAAAAGAATGTGGTATGCTGCGTTATTACGTTTTATTAGAAGAAGACTTGTATTGGCCTTAATATTTATATTATCGTTATCTTATTTTTTGATTAATATAATTGGAAATGTAAGTTAAAATTCACTCTTGTGTTTTATAACCTAAAAAATTTATAGATTTTTTTATTATTTATTTTGATAATTTTCAGGGTGGTCCATTATCATTTGATTCGGATCTAAATGAATTCGAGATAAAACGTAGCCAACCAATTGAATGGCAAATATTGAAGAAATATAATTCAACTAATGATTTATCGTCTGATTGTAGAAATTCGGTTCAAGGAAAAGTGTTAATTGTTGATGATCGTGGGTTTGTTTGTTCCCGTTCCGATTTACTATGGACAGGTTGTTGTAATATTGAAGTAAAAAATACAAAACAATTTAATTGTGAAACATGTAATGATAATAATTGCTGTGCAATTTATGAATATTGTGTATCGTGTTGTTTAAATCCTGATAAGGTACGGATTGTGAAAATTACAAAATTTTGAATCGTTTAATTGAATATTTTGTTTATTTTTAGCGCAATCTTTTAGAAAAAATTATATCGAAAGCTACGGGACGACAAATGGCCATATTTGCCACTGTAAAAGATCATTTTGAATTATGCTTGGCAAAATGTCGTACTGATTCGCATTCGGTTCAGCACGAGAATAAATATCGAGATCCAAAATCGAGACATTGCTATGGAGAAACTCAAGCTCATGAGTCTCAAATTGACATAAATAATAATGTTGTTTTATAAACAAACAGGAACTTAACTAGCAGGACTACCTATATATATTTTTGTATGTGTGTTTGTGTTGTGAAATTTAAGAGAATTTGTGATAAAAAAACGTTAATAAAATATTATATGTATGACTAAAAAAATTTCAACATTTTGGTTGTGTAATAAGATTAAGTGATTTTAAATTTAAATATTGTGAAAGTGTTGAATATAGAGATACATTTTAAAATGGATTTACTATCTAGATTTGGATTTAGGCATGGATCCTCTCTTTTTAGGGCTTCATACCGCTATTCCTCTTTGAATCTCAATCAAAGGTAAGCTCTTCATTTGGTTGTTATTGCATGCTCTCTAAATCTAAATATTATTTAAATTATGTACCAATCAGGTGAATTACTAAAATTTAAAATTTCATTGCCTAAATTATTTAAATTTAAAAATTAACATTATTAGGTTTGTGTCTTTGGTCGTTTTTACTCGGGACGAAATTATCTTGTCAAAGAAACTAACCGATTTTATTTTTAATTACACTAAATTTAATTCTTAAAACTAATTAAATATATTTAATTGTGTCTTTTAGTTATAAATAGCCGTTATAATTAGTAATCTTTGCCAAAGTGTTGGTTTTAATTAGTTATGCGTGATATACAAGTACCCAACTTTTTTCTTAAATGCTTGCTTGTTTTACAGGAATCCCAATTTCTTATTCTTCTCGCCGTAAGAAATATTATTTACTCTTTTTAGCTGATTTTAGATAATTTTGATTAAAGAATGATTACTTCGCTATTTTTCGCAAATATGTCGGAATATGAATAATCGAAGTATACTTAGGAGCGTAAGCGGCAGCATCTTTAAAACACTTAATTTTTTTAGGCGCTACATACAGGCATAACAGATAAATCGGACTATTGCAATTTTGTCGCAATTAATTAAGAATAGGTTTATTAAGTAGTAGCTGGCTGCGCCCGCTACGCCGACAAAACTATAGTACTTTTGCTTGCTATAGTTTTAGTTTGTGCTAAACTAAAAGTTTGTGCTAATCATTGGCGTGATAGATGTCGTTACTGGTATCGTTTTAACATAATCAAAATATTTTTATATATATAATCTCCTAAATGTTATATATTTATACTAAATGTTGACGATATTCTATCGACCCGACATCTGGAACATCAATGGGTAAACTGTTTTTTTCTTATGATGGTAGTACTATGTGTATTTATATTATGTTTAGGTTGGATATTGTGTCAGATGTTAATTAGAGTATATTCTACTTAGATTAAGGTTCAAATGTAACAGTTGCGTTTACAGTTGCATAGTCATGTGGTAAGTTGTTCTCATAATCAAGTGCTTTACCTCCAAGTTGTAACTACCACTTTTTAAAGTTTTGATTAACACATCTTATGTTTTATAATAAGCTCAGCTTCTGACAATTGTGCCAGCACCCATACTTTAAGCCAATCTGAACCACAGCCTATCTGCAGGCAGCATTGCATGTAAAACAAGACATTACCAAAAATCCTTTTTAATTAACATAACTTTTCTACCAAAAAAGGACGATTGTTTGCATAACTTCCGGCAGTAACTTACCAACTCTATTGAAAGCATAATCTAATGCCAACGTACACAGGGAAGCTTCCGTCCTAAGATATACTTTTAACCAATTGAAAATGGTAACAAAATTTCGTCAATTATTTAATAAATTCTGCAGCCAAAACTAAGTGCTTTTTTCTTTGGCGAAAACACTGGTTCATACAAATCAGTTATTCCACTCAGTTATTTTCTGGTTTCATTTTCAAGTGTATCAACAATTTTATGAAATACAATTGACTGCATGGGGTTAAAAGAGGAGATCATATTTTCGACAATTTCATTGTCTTCAAAGTTAGATGAGACGTCTCTAAATAAAAAGAAATTTTTACGTTTGTTTTTATTTTACTTCTTTAAAAAATAACTGTGCAATGTGAAATAAAAACACGCCGATTTTAATCGCGCAATGTAAGGGATTTCTGTAAATGGTTTGAATGACAAAATGTCATCCAGCAACAAGCCACAACTGCAAGTTGGATGGAATTTCCATCCAACTTATTACTATTATCATTTTATCAGTCAGTCGGACCTACAAATTGGATGAAATTTCCATCCGATCAAAACCGGTTTTGACCCGACTTTTGTTTTTTTGTCGATTCTTTGTGAAAAAAAACAAAATTTTTGTTGTATTCTCGTATAATTAACCCTTCGTCTTTCCTTTCTTTAATGAAATATGCAGTAATCCCTCGTAAAGCGCGGTTGGCTTTTATTGGCGAATTCCTTAAACAAAAAACAAGAAATTTTGTTCAACAGGAAAATAATTGAACATACATTATGCACATAATTTCATAAATACCCAAATATCAAGTAATATATACTTAAAAAAATTATTGTGCAATGTAAAATAAAAACGCACAGCCTTTAACCGCGCAATGTAAGGGATGCCTTTAAATGATATGAATGACAAAATATCGACCAACAACAAGCCACACCTCCAAGTCGGATCCAACTTATCACTATTATTATTTTATATGGCGGTCGAAGGACTAGTTGGATCGTGTGTAGGGCCCTTTAGGTTTGCCTTTGGCATACGAATCATGCTTAACAAGAATTCATTTTTATATTTGTATATGGCAGTTTCCAAGCCTATCAAAACTCAACATATTAGTAGTAGACTATCTTTAGCGTTCTAAAGACTTTAGCACTATCTTTAGTTTATATATGTGTAATCGATGATTGATATATTCGTTAACTAATAATAGCAATAATAAACTCTTGTTAGTTGTTCGGTTTCATTTATTGAAATATTCTACTGGGATTTTATCTTTATCGAAAATCTTTGCCGAAGATAAAAATAATGACACGATTAGATATTTTAATTATATTTATTTTAGAGAGTAACAGGCAATATGTAAAGTACAAACTACTTTATTCACAAAACGAAATATCTTCGTTGCGAGCAATACCGTAATTAATACAATTTCCTTTTTTATATGCCCACGCCATTTTTTGTGACGTAAATGAAATACCAACTTTTCCATCTTTGTCAATTGTAATTGCTCCTGCAGTTCCCGTCAATTTTTCCGTCATTTCTAACAATGCTACTTCAGTAGCCTTTTGAGCATCTTCATTTAGATAACGTATTCTTGCTAAAATTTGTTGTGCCAAATTGTGTCGCATAATAGTTTCACCGTGTCCTGTTGTCGATACACCACCCACCCGATTATCAGCATAAGTTCCTGAACCTAAAATTGGTGTATCACCAACACGACCAGGAATTTTTCCGGTAATTCCACCAGTAGATGTTGCAACTGCAATATTACCTTGTGCATCAATAGCCACCGCACCAACAGTTCCGACTTCACCATAATTTTTACCAATTTCTGTACGCGCAAATTGCATACCACCATGTTTTTGACTTTGTCGCCATTCTTCGAGTGCTTCTTTTGCATATTCGGTGACTAAACTACCCGGTGGTAAAATTTCAAAACCTTCGTCGCGTGCAAATTTATTGACACCATCGCCCGAAAGAAAAGTGTGTACTGATTTATCCATTACACGTCGGGCTAATGAAATAGGATGCATAATATCTTTAACGGTTGTAACACATCCAGCACTCAAATCATGTCCATCCATAATACTAGCGTCCAATTCAACATTTCCTTCCGAAGTCAAAACTGCACCATAACCAGCATTAAAATAATCATCTAATTCCATTGATCGAACGGCTGCCTCAACAGCATCAAGCACATTATTTGTCTCCAATAGTTTTTTGTAGCCAAGTCTAACAGCATTTATGGTTCCATTGTGTTTGCCGGCATTTCGTTCATCCGGAATATCTCCAGCACCACCATGCACCAGGACAATTGGTTCAATTGCTGTGGCCATTTCTTGTGTCTAAAAAAAATGTACGAACTCGATTATATAACGATCATTTTGAAGTAAGGTTTAGTTATTCATGTGTTAAGTATTTGTTCTATTTTACCAAAATTAACAGACAACACCATAAACTAAGGACTGTTAACATTTTCGACATTTTATATTTACAAATAACAAAAAAAAAAAAAAAACGAAATACTATTTCTATCCGATCGTTTGCACAAGGTACAGAATAGATAGGTAGAAGGTATATCACTCACGACAACAACCACTCAACACAATAATAGTAGAACACAAACTAAATTTTTATAAATTTCAATTGTTGCGATTAAATTATTAAATTGATACTTATTTTTTATAGACGATGACGTTACAATATATACAATACAAAATTTTGATTTGAAAATTGATAGATATTAGAAAAATTATTAATACATAAATAGAAAATTAAATATGTAAAATTTTTAAGTATCACACTCGTGCTTTATCGCTTTTAAAATGATTAAAGACAATCAGCGTTGTTTTATATTGTTTTATCGCCTGCTGCTTTTGTTATATGTGCACAGTGGTTTAAGAATGGCAAGATATTCGTATGTTGAATACCAGTTTTTGCTCTTACTTAAGCAATTTTCTCTTCTATATATATACTTGTATTTATATTAGATTACAAATTCTATTACCTGATTTGGGTTTAATCTCTTTACTACAGATTTGAAAGCTGTAATGAAATTTATCATTTTGTAAGATACGTAATATAAATTTTTAAATAGATTTCTTTGTTTGTGTCGTATGAGTAAATATTTATTAATTACTTGGTGGCAATTGTAAACATGAATGCGGGTAACCTAGTGATCGGCTTTATTTTAAATGCATTCAAAGTAAACATTGCTAACGACTATCGGTTGTCGTTGAAACTAATTTCCTTTAATTTTAAAACTAAAACTAAACGGCGTTCAAGACGTTTACACTTCCTGCGAACGAGTTAATAGACATATAAATAAATATTTGCATTGTGTATATCTTGACATTTTTAATTTACATTGTTTTAATCTAACTATTCAGCTTTGTTTCATAAAGTGTTCTTTATATGCAACTGAAGAAAATTAATCTAATCTTATTTGGGCTTGATTGATTCAGCAGTTTAAAATTAGGAACACGTACTATAACACCTCCTTTATAGTATTGGTTTAAGGGTGGGTTTTGTCGTTTCATATACAGGGTGCCCCTAAAGTGGCTGACACGAATAGTATCCTTGGATTCCTTGATCAAAGCGAACATGACTTTACTTCTACCACTTCGCACTGTGAAGCCCCCCTATCAAGTTAAAGACGTTTGAAGAGTAGCCTTCCAACGTCGTACCTTGTATTAAAGATAACTCAATATCTAGAGAAAGAACCATTTGTTTTTCCCAATGTTTATATCGTTAAAAAGCTGATTAAAAAGGTATAATAAGTATGAATATTTACGTAAAAAGTATTTCAAATTAAAACAAAACTTTTAGAATTGAAATTTTTTTAAGAAACATTTTTGTTTTTTTACCATTTATCTTTTAACAATTACTCTACGACAATAAATATTTTTTGATTAAAACATAGTTCAAACTCTTCGCTTACAGAAAAGCTAACTATTTGTTATATTTGCAATAATATGTTATCTAAAAAAATAAAAGATTACAATAAAAATTTTGCATTTTCTTTATTAGACGCAAGTATTGAGGTAGAAATAAGTACTGGTATTAGGTAATAATATTTCGCAATATTTACAACAAATTCTCAAAATGATTACCATTAGCCGTAATGCATTCCAAACACCTATTCATAAATGAATTCCGAACTTTTACGAAAACGTTTCTATCCCGTTTGATTTCGTTACAAGCTTCATATCATAGTACATTAGACAATTTTATAAAGCCGAACTCATGTAAAAAAAATATTCGTGATTATTTCGGGAAAAAAACAAAATTTCCGAAAAATCCTAACTACTTTAACCTATTTATTCAACAATTATGCTGAATGACACATGTTAAAATGCTACCAAATGACAAGACGGAAAATTCCGCCTTACAAGATAATAATGCTAATCATCGGTTTTTACAGGCCATTGCTGGCCAGTACCGCATCAATATTCTGGCTCCATCGGATTTTATCCCGAGCTTGTTCTCCGTATTGTTCTAGACAACCCGAAGGATACAAGTCGTTATCTACCCCGAGGAGCCATCGTCTTCTCAGAGATCACTGAACCATCCATTTAGGATCGGTGCTCAAAACGTGACCAAACCAGCGTACTCGTTGTCCTTTTATTTTATGAACGAGATCTGGAATTTTCATTAAATTCTTGATCTCGTGGTTGAATAAAACTTGGTAAGTGTCGTCATAGTCACGTTTGGGGCCATAAATCAAGCGCATGATTCTTCTCTCGAATGTCATTAATCATCTCTCATACTCTTATATCCATACATAACAACGGGACTGATAAACACCTGGTACAACTTCAGCTTGTTGACATTTGCAAGGTATTTTGACTTTAGTAGTGAATGTAAGCATACAAAAGCACAGTTTACAACGACAAGACACGCTTTAATATCCCCTCACACACAGTTATCATGAGGGACAAGGGACCCAAAGTATCGGAAACTTGTCACTCCTTAAAATGTGTGGTCACCACTACTAAAATTCATTGCATCTTGGTCTCATTGATTTTGAGACCAACAGAAGCCGGGAATCGTACACAAGCTATACTGATTGATGGAGTCATAGACTTGTTGGAAACCTAAGAACACCTGATGTACGTGACGAGATGTTTCATAATATTTAGAAAGAATCATCCTTAGCGAAAAAACTAGATCAGTGACAGACCAATTCGGACGAAATCCTCTTTTGTAGTCACGTACCAAGATAATTTGGTAGTCATAGTTTTCGCATTAAGAGCAATCTCTTTTTTAAGGATAGAGCACAACGTGACCCCCTTCCATCCATCAGGCATAACTTAACGTTTCCAAACTAATCGAACAAGTACGAAAAGATTCAACAAAGTATCGCCCCCGAATATCAACAACTCGAAATTAATGCAATCCACCCAGGAGAATTGTTTATAGTCTCTGCCAGTGTGAATTCCTCGTAGGATGGGTCCTCTATGTACATCCCCGCAGTCTGTATTTGACAACTTTCAAATATAGCATTTGTCACTTGTTGAATATTCAATAAATCAGAGAAATGCTCCTTACAACGGAGGTTTCCATCCTGGTCCCGAATGGGAATAGACCTAGGTCTAAAGGTATGGTGCAGTCCGGTAACTCCTTTAAAGAAGCCACGAGAACTGCGGTCATTACTGACCTGATTTGTACTTTTAAGACTTCAGCCTTCCACCATCCACGCTTTTTCCGTCTACAAATTAGCTTGGCAGTTCTCCTAGGAAGGATCGTTTTGTTCTTCCGTGCGATTTTAAAATGTATTCGCGCTTCTTTATATATAGGATGTTGCTCGACAGCAAGGCAACACTCCTCATCAAAGCAATTATTTTGGGTTCAATTTTTACCATACCTCGAGTCGCCTGGGCAGCACTAATAACCGAAGTTTTCAATACCTCCCATAGAACGTTCACATCATCAGAACGGGGTCAAGATTCTGATATTGTGCTTGCTCATCTTCGTTTATCAGACCTTCACAGTTAAAACGTAAGTTACGTTTACCTGCGATCCCTGACGTATACGAAAACTGCCATCTTAGCTTTGCAGTAACCAATGATGATGACAGCCTACATATTTGGCAGGCGCTCGATATGACCTCACATATTGGATGACCCAAGGCTCCTTTAGAAATTAACACATAATCAATTTGACGCCGGGACGTTTTACGATGGTGTGTCCATGTTTCCAAGTAGATATTTTTATGAGGAAAGAATGTGCTAGCCACAATGAGGTCATGCGCCATCGCAAAGTATGTCATTCTTTCCCCATTATCGGTCTCTTTATCGTTTCGAGAGTACGGACTTATGTTTTCACATAAGTCAGACTGATTTTTGCAAGCTTTAGCATTAAAGTCACCAATCACTATTCTGACGTCGTGCACCCGTATAGATCCCATCAGATCATCCAAATTGTTTCAAAATGAGTGTTGTAAATGAGTGTAAAATGCAATGAGTGCATTAATACAAATGATGAACTGGTTGACTAGTCGCATGCGTAAGCGTAGCTTACGCAAACGATTATCAAATGCTTTGAAATCCAAAATCGCACTTTTTCACCTTGAGCTTAAGAAGAAAGCAATCAACAGCAAGATTTCCGAAGTCATCTCCACTGTAAAGTAATGTATATAGCCTTGGGCCACATGATCTCCTCTTGGAGAGCAACGAGTTCCAAGCGATACTCTTTCATGGCTGATATAGTGCCATCAAACGCGCCTGGTTTTTTTGCGACTGCACGGTCCACGTACCGATCCTAAACTGCGTGTCCTTTAATTTAAGCGGGGGACGGTTGAATTTGGCGGTATCAATATTTCCTTTTGTTGATATTTTTAACAATAAAGTTTTTTACGCATGCGGGTAGTCAGTCCAGCGATTCAACATTTGTTTTAGCTTTGTTTATGAATATTAGTTTTTTACTTGACGGCATATGCCGACACTGAAGTTTAGAGAAAAAATCATTGTAGTTTTACGATGTTACACTTATATATGCACACATATATGTTTCTCTTGCATGTACAAATAAATCCTCATCTTGCGAGTTCATAAAAATTATTTCTACAGGATTTACTTTCTTTGCTGGCATGACATAACTCGTTATGCCTTCTAAGTAACGGATATCTGATATAGAATGTGAAACAGTTTCATTAAATGGTTTTCATTAAACACAAACCTAGTGAAGTCATGTACTCAAACTCGTTCTTTGCTATTCGGTGCTTTTCTACATCTAGTCGACGTGGTCATGAAAAGGGTTGATGTCTATTATTTACGATTTTATGAACGACATTGTGTGTAATTAGCTTATCATATTGTGGCGCTTGGGAAAGGTTTGGATAATTGCGATGAAGATCTCCGAATTGGCTGTTAACCATTGGACTTTCAGAAATGGATCTTTCATATCCATGAATTTAACAGTTAACTATTTCATTTTATTTAATATGTTTACTTTTAACTGTAAGCTCGGTTATGTTCTATGAGCTGACCCTAAACGGATAGTGCAGAGAACTCTAAAAAGAAAGCCAACATTTGGCAAGCGTAGAGTGTCGGTGACGATGGCTCCTCGGGGTACAGAATGACCTAGCTTTCTATTGAAACCTATGGAGCCAGATTGTTGATAAGTTACGGGCCAGCAATGAACTGTAATTAACTGCTTACCATTGAAAATATTTCATTTTTTCGCGGTTCATGTTTTCTACCATTGTTTACGCATAATTTGTCGAGCACCTTCGGTTTTAAAATACATTTTGAAAAATATTCTTCATCTTGAATTTTAAATTCCAAATTTGGTTTATTCATTTAGCTGCCGCGCTTTTTGAATATTCACTAAGGAGTTTGCCCAAATATTTCGGATGCATCATATTGGCCAAATAATGAACTGGAGAGAGTACACTTTTCATTCGCTTTTCTATTAAAGTTATTTTTGTTAACACAATATCGTTATTCAGTATAAGTTCATAATATAAATACGCATAGTACTACTATGTTTCCCATTGACGTGCTAGATGTCGCTACTTGTATCGTTTCAAAATAATCAATATATTTGTATATGTATAATCGCCTAAATGTGGTATATTCATACTAAATGTTGACGATATTCTATCGACCCGACATCTGGAACATCAATGGGTAAACTGTTTTTTTCTTATGATGGTAGTACTATATGTATTTTTACTATGGTAAGTTGTACCAACTTTAAAAACTGTTGGCGTTTGATTTATTTCTATTTTTATTTAGTTAAGATTTGATTGCAATAACAAATTTAAACTATCAGGAGAAGGAGCATATAAATATACACTGACCATAAATACAACGGTTATCACCAGTGGTATAGCGATGGTTAAGTTACTTACTTACTATACGCCTTGGAACCATGCCAAGCTCGATTATCGCCATTTACCAACGATTAATAAATAGAAATTAAATAACTATATCTTGCACAAGTGGTTCAGAAGGTCTCTTTAGAGACGTGGTAAAATACTTTTAGGTCGTATACCAGAATTTAGTTTTTAGTTAGAAGATACGAACCACAAAATTTCATTACATGTGACAGTTAACCATTTAATGGTAGTTTAATTCGCCAAACTTTAAATATTTTATGGCATATCCCTCTTTATGCATTGTACTTATGATAATCAAGTAAATCATTTTTAATACAAGGCAACAATATAATACCACAAAAACTCACTTAAAAACCTCCCTTCTGGTTGGTTATTAAAAAAAAGAGAATCTTTTTTTTTCAATTCTGCCTATAATAGGTCTCGTCTTGACGTAAACGTAATTTAACTCCATAAGTTGCGATTGCAGAACCATTAGCGACAAAATTTGAACTTCATGAATGAACTTTTCATTTTAAGTTTCTTTTAAGTGAACTTTGGTGATATTTTTAAAATAACTACGTTTTAGTTTCCTGTGATGTTATTAGAAGTTTTCTTGAATGGACCAACGAAAGAGCAAGAACTTGAGCACGCTGTTTAGCAGCAGCGCCAGACCAAAAATGATAATAGCAACATTTTCGTTTGACGGAAGCAGATCGTGGATTATTTGAGTGATATTTATTTATTGTTACTATATTATGATCTACGATCTTGATATCGATTCCGTGGTCTTAAAGTTTAACAAACAGTTAAGCTTAACAAACAGTTGTTTACATATCGATGATGAAGGTGAATAAAATTCTCAAATTTTGTCTGGTTAATCCGTAAGTTCATCAATTGGTTCTGAATTTTGTTCTAAAACAATTTAACGTAATTGGCCCGGTAATCTTTTTAACCATATTGTCTTCAATAGTTCTGTGGGAACATCTATTAAAGATCCTGCTAGTTGTGTTAAGCGGCGGTAAAGGAGCTAAATTTTCCATAGTATACCAATCGGTTTCTTTTGTTGGGTCTCCGATAAACTAAGCCTTTTTATAACTTTTCTTTTTACTGTGACGAATTTTTAAGTATCGAGTGGTTTATATCCTACGTGCAATACGATTTGAATTATATCAACCGGTGGTCTGGCAATCGTTAGCAAATATTGTTGCATACCTATTGTTATGCGTTTGGTCAGAACGGAGGGAACAGAACAAATGTTACTGCATTTCTACTTTTACCTCTTTGTTTTCTGTGTCAGACATTTTTAACAGCTCAAAAACGATTATATTAATGAATATATGTAGTTTAGATTTTAGGAAGTGTATTAATATAAAATGAAGGGAAACACAACTATCTTTGGCTGGATATTTCAGCCAACAGGAAAGTTAAATTGCCACACACACTTAAGAACACTGTTTGTTTGTTTTTTTATTATACATTTTTATTACCTAGTTTAAAATATGTATATGTGTATGTATAAAAAATGAATTTTTATTTTTATTATGACTTTATAATTATGTATCACTTTTTCGCTTGGCGTTCAATTTACGACTAATTCTATTATTTTCCAGAAAGAGCAACAATGCATTTATTGCAACGGTCTTTCTATTAGTGTAGGCGTGGTGATTTTATTTTTGATAATACAACAACTGCGTAATTTCATTAATTCACGGTGTATAAATACATATATTTTTAATAAGGTGCAGTTGGGTATAGGATAGATGTAATTGACTAAAATGTGTTTTTATGAGTCACCACAATTTTACTTGTGGTTGCAACATAAAAAGTGACAATAATATAAACATTTTGTTGGAATCAGTAGGCTTAAATTTGGTAATACGATAGTATCTTGTCGCTTTGGTATCTGCACAAAAGTGTTGTGTTAATTCGAAGAGAGTTTTCAAAAACATGTCGTGGTGTTGCATCAGGACGGATTTCATTTTGTACACCGCTACTTGTCTCATCAAAAGAAAATTTTTTTTTATTTTTTTATTTATTATTATTAAAACTGACTTATTTTATAAGTCATCTAGCAATTTTTCTATCTTAATTTAATTCACATTTGTTGGGATAAAGCCAAATGGCTAGTCCCAAAGATAAATATAATTATTTATATTTAAATATTTGCTATAATATAGTATTTATTATTTTAGTTTGTAATCACTAGATCCATTGGTTTGGTTCTTTGTAAATTTATGTTTGGCAGCATAAACTGCAATTACTTCATTGATGTCTTCCATCTTTAAGTCACGGTGCAGGTCTTCATTTCGAATGTACCACGGGGCATTTACAATATTCCGAAGTACTTTATTTTGGAACGTCTAAATTATCTTAACGTTTGTTTTCTTAGTACAGCCCCAAAGCTGTATTCCGTAAGTCCACACAGGTTTCAGAGTTTGCCGATATAGGAGCAATTTATTATGTATAGATAGTTCCGAGTCTCTACCTATGAGATAATACATTTTCCTGTATTTGATGTTTAATTCGTTCTTTTTCTTTTTGACATGTTCTTTCCATTTAAGTTTGGCATCAAGCGTCATCCCTAGATATTTTGCTGTATTTGCATAAGGCACTTGTTTAGAGTTTATTACGATTGGTATACTGACATAGTTTGTTTTATTAGTAAAATTCACATGAACCGATTTTGTTTCATTTAAGTTAATTCATCATTTCTTCATCCAGTTACTAAGTGAATTAATCGATGTTTGTAATTTTTCTGTAGCTTGCGTTACATTTCTCCCAAGTGCCAAAATTGCTGTGTCTTCAGTAAATGTAGCTATGGTTGTTTCTTTCATTAGTGGTATGTCTCATGTGTACATGAGGTATAAGATGTGGCCCAAAACGCTTCCTTGCGCCACTCCTGCTGAAATTTTCTTTAGATCTGAGATTCGTATATTCATCTTAATATTTTACACGGAAATGCCTGTTCAGCTGCAGTTCGATTTATTTGTCAGAACTTACGTGCTTTACGTTTCTTAGCCACCACTTCTCTTAATTCGAGTGGATATAATTTGTACCTCTAATGTTATTTACAGGTTTGAGTGGAGTGCTCTGCCACGCTGCCTGCTGTATATTTTCAATTAGTCTGTTAATTCCTTCTTCAACATGCATAGATCTTCTTATGGGAACTTGCAGTTTGATATTTTCACTTAATAATTCTCGAAAAAGGTTCCAATTGGTATTTCTATTGTAAAATCTTGATGATATTTCTTTTTGAATAATAGTTTCACTTAATGTCATGATAACGGGAGAGTGATCTGATGTAAGGTCTTCATTATTTACAATTCGTTGTAGTTGTCAGATATTCCTTTTGTTACATAGAAATCTGTTAACCAGTAAGTAGGGGCGCCACCAGATTGAAAGTCAAAATTTTTTGGCTTATATTATATATCTTTCGGATATTTTCCTTATTGCCAAAGAAAGCATAAAGAGCGGTAGTTCCCTTCTTACCATTTCGCGGTTTCCTTTATCGCTTTCAGTTCTGTCTTTTTTGATCATATTGACAGCATATCCTGTATATCTAACCCTTTATTCTGTAACTCAGCTATTATATCTTTGCTTTCACAGGTATGGTGTAGCCCTCTAGCCATAACCTTAATTGGTCTAGCTTGCTTATCTGCATAAGTATACCACTGAAACTTGCCAGCGTTAAGCTTCATGGTAAGTGTACGGTATGTTTCTGAGTCTGGTACATTTACCTTCCAGACATCGTTGTTTAATGCTACTAACTTGTAATCTTTATCCGTGATATTTTTCATCAAGGCATTGATCGTAGGGTAGTCTTTGACACCAACTATATTAATAGGTGGTGGCTGAATTATTTTCTGTGGTTTAGGATTTTTATTGCTCTGAGTAGTTGCATTACCCGATACAGATGTCCGGGTTACTTGCTCAATATTTTCTGGTTGCTTTTGGTTTTCTTTCTGTTGAGTTTTATCATTACTCGTTTTGGGTGCTGCTTGTCCAATATATTCTGGCGAAGATTCTGCTTTTCTTTTCTTTGTGGGCTTGCTTTTTTTTAATGCCCAAGCAGTTTCTCTTGGTGGCTCGTCTTCGTCAGTAACTTCCATATTTATTGTTATTCTTTTTTTAAGGTTTTTTGTCACGAGTGTCCACCGAGAATCACTTTCAGATTTCTTATTTGGATGAATTTCTCGCTCGAGTTCTTCTTCATCTGTGTGGTATTCAATGGTATCCTTATTGTTTGAATGTCCACCCGCTTGAATGATGCGTTTTAGGTCTTCATTTTCTTTCTTTAGTAAAATAACTTCGTTATTTAACTTTGACACCATTTCTTCTAGACTCTTCAGATTTGCATAGAGATTCCGGTTTTCACTCTCTATGTTTGAGGCAGTTTTATCTTCATTTTCTTTTCTTGATTGATATGGATTATTCTTTCTAATATCTCCTATTAAATTAACTTTTTTAATTGTTGGAGATCTCAAGATTTTGTTGCCTCTCAGAAATGGGTTTTCGTTTTCCCTTGTAAAATTTACTGTTACTGCAGCCTAGTTTGCCACGGCAGTAGCAGTGCTTGTTGTATTATCAGTTTCAGCTGCCAAGTGCACCACTGCTGAAACTTTGCGGTCATTGGATAACGACGACTTAGAGCCCGCTTGCACACTCTCTCCAGTCGCCAGCACTGGGTCTCCGTTCCCTGCACCGTACGTTTCCTCCTTATCTGTTTTCTCCATTATGGATTTTTTTGTTCAGGGTTTCCCACCCATATACTGATGACAAAAGTAAATTTGCCCATGCATTCAGTCATGCACTGATCATTTCCAGTTACTACGCCTGGGTTATCCCGTTTGAAATTCACCAATCAGGGCCTACCCTGCCGATCAATGGTTATACTTTTGGCGTTACCCAGGATGCAGTGCGAGGAGCTTGTACAACCGTCGCACCTCTAAAGAAAAATGCAGATTTTAATGGCACCCACAATAGAAAAAACCCAAATCTTTTTGATCTGGGTCATTTTTGATTTAGACACTTCGTAAAAATTTTAACCAATGTGGTTCTACCAAAGTGCGATTATTGCTAGTTGAAACTTCGTCCCTCAAAAATTTTTTCATATTGCTTATTTTATTTCTATCGCTTATTGAAGGTTTATACGTCGGATCATCATAAAATTTTTGTACATATCAAAAAAATTTTCTTCGATTTTGTTTTTCAATCGGTATAAGTAAAAATGAATTAATAACATATTATATTTAAGAATGATTACGTAGTACCAGTACAAGTTAAAGTTGTAAAAGTTAAAGTTGTTCGCAGCACTCTATCTTATCGTTAAGATCTCAAAGGCATTATTGATCTACTACTCAGCCTCTCGAAATTCTATATTATTTTTTTATTCTCATTAGATGTTCCTTAACCTTAAGAGAAAAGACTAGATTCTTAACACAAAATTAGGATGTGGTTCTTTCTACCTGGTAATTTTGAATTAGGAGGTAATTTGTCACCGTGTAACTAATATTGTATAAACGATAACAGCCATTGTTAAATTGGACGTATTCAAGCAGCTATAGAAGAACAATTGGTATATCAACCTTCCAATGTTGAAACTCTCCTTAAAATTGAAATCGTTCTCTTCGAGGGAGATTGCTTGAAAAAAATAAAACCAGAACTAAAATTTATTTTCTTTATAAATGAACAATTTAGGTTAAGATATTACTTCCAGTCGTGCCTCTAAATTTATAGTGTAAAAGGTATGATGTTTCACAAGCGTTCCTTTGAAAAGTTCAGCGGCAGCTGGACGATTTTCTGACTAGCAACTGAAACTAGTAAGGTAAGGATTATCCTTAAAATTATAAAAATATTCGAAAAACACTCCGATAGTGGTTTCTCGCTTATATATTTTAGTGCCTCTTCTAGTGGTGTGTTAGTATGAAAATGTCTAAATAAATAAATCATTTCCAACTATATGTTTAGAATTATGACATAAGGCTTTCATAATATTTTCTGATGTCTCTTTTTCTAAATTATGTTTATATTGTATATAGAACGCCGAAACTGGACTCTAGTTGATACATCTGCTGGAAACTTTCATCAACGGAGATTATAGCTGTATCAATTACAGAAAAATAAAATTTAATTTTAATTTTTTTGTCGATGAACGACCGGCTTTATATGGCAATTGTTTTTTCTTCTTACACGTACAGGTTCCGATTCAAATCCAATTTGAAAAAAAAAAGAAAATTTTGTCAAAACTGTTGTAGTGCGGAAATGACTTTACTGCTGGTAAAATAAACTTCAAACAACATATAATGCCATGTTATCAATTAAAAACAATAAATTTGAATGTTAAAAAAAAACATTATTTTTATATGGATTTCGATAGCACTACTACACACAATTTTTCATACCGGGTTTGTCTGACTGTGTCAAAGAAAGTTAGAAGCAGCTTGTAATGGAGAGGGTTTTGATTTTACTGCATATCATTTTTTTAACGTATTGAACTGGTTTTGGCGCTTCACGTATTCTAGCGCCCTAGGCAACCGTCTATCCAAGTTTTGACCGGCACATATGCTGTGTGCCTTAATCGACTAAACTAAGTAAACTTTTCAATTTGTTCAAGCTTCCGCTATTGACTCATAGGTGGTAGCTGAAAAGTACTTTTACGAAGTAACTTTTTGGTGACTTTTCACAAATAATATAAAATAACTATAATAATTTTAAACTATGAATAAACTATAATATTTTTTAGTTTAGTTCAATTTCAAGTTGATGCACAGTATAAGCGACTTTTGTGGAAGTTCCATCTATCTAAATATAGCATGAACTGCATACTTTTTTAAAATTCTTTTTAGATTTAAATTTTTATTATATCTTTTCAACCATTTTAGGGAACCGGTTGAATATTAACAGTTTTCCAAATAAAATGGTAAATGCCATACTTCATTGGCATTTGAAACAACTTACTAATTGATTAAGCAAAAACAAGATTCCTTTAAAAAAATTGACGGCACTCTATCAATTTCACTTGCTTTATTTAAAATAGTAAGAACTTTAGCAACAACTTAAGATCGAAAATAATTGCTGGGCATTAGGGAGGCAATAGTAAGCCAAAATGGTGAGTTTTTCTTGGAAAGAAGAGAAAGTGTAAATCAGCAACTTTATTTTTGAATTCTTAGAGGCTTCTTGTTTTTATTAGAAGAAAGGAATTAAATTGTTTGGAAGCTGCTTCAGCATTACTACTAATAAAACACAATGACCAATGAAAAAAAATGTAAAGACGAATTTTGAATATTAAAATCGAATAAATGGAGTGGGATTACATTTTAATTTCTATCCACAAAGAATTAAATGCAGAGTTAGCACTAGGCAGAATAAATTTGGAAACATTAAGGAAGAGATGAGCCTTTACAAATAAAATAACCTTTCGAAGTGAAACTAAATAATAATTTCACGAGTGGTCCGGACATTGGTAATTATTAGAGTGACCCAAAAATGAAACTTGAAATTCTCCTAAAGCTATATGGCTGTATGTTTCTTTAACCCCATGTTGGACATCGATGAGTTAAAATTGATCAAATATGATCACTTACAGTGACTCCCTTGTAAGTGAAGAACATTCCATAAGTTAAACAATACACTGGACTTAATATCGCTAAGAAACCCTAGCTAATGTTTGAGCGACAACCCATCAAATATGACAAATTCATATTTCATAATGATTACCCATATCATCATGAAACCGGAACAGATCTGTAATGATTTATGATTTTTTTAAAAAATAATTTAAAAGTATGTACGATAATTATTAGCCAAGTATCATCATAAATCCCTCGCTTTGTCACATGTGTGACAACCGAAAACAACTTATGTTACAAAAACTACACGATCATAATAATTATTAGGCAGATCAATAAAATCTTAATAGTTACTTATTCAATATATTTTCCAACGTGAAAAGTGTGTTAATTGAATCTAATAATTTGTTGACAACTATCGTATTATGTGTTATGCTCGATTCGAGATGATAATTTAATTTAATTGTTGTTTGGGATATTGGTGATTCAGAGAAATCAGTGTTTATTCTGGTTTGTGAAATTAACATAAAAAGTTTGGCAAACACAGTAATTTTTGGTTAAGATATTTGACGCTGCGTTGGTTTAATAATTGATTTTAGTTTTTGGTTGAACTCGACATAAAATATTTGAAACCTTGATATTTTTTCATTCCAATGTTGACACCAACTTGTGCACACGTAAGAATAATCGATTTTAAGACAGTTTTTTTTTAAATTTCTATAGATCATGTCGGACTGTCAAGATTATACTACAATCGAAAATGCTGCCATCTTATGAAAAACAGTATGTTCTACATGAATGCCCTAGTGCATTGATTATGCCGCTAGTTGGCTGTCAAAGTATCAGTGTCAAAATGTTGTGTGCGAATAATGCTAATTGAAAAAAAAGTTTATTAAATTATAGATTGTTTTTTAAGGTGCATTCGATTTAACTGAATTTACTGAATATTTACATCAAATTCACATCAGTATATGGAGTATATTCAGAATATAACGTTACTAGCGTACGTGTACTAAGTCAAGTGTCATTCTAAGTCAGGTGTTCGTTTTGAAAATTAAATTTAATATATTTATAAATTGATTTAGTTAAAAACTTCCATTAGTTTCTATTTATAAGACAATAATCTTCTATATAAGTGATATTACAGTGTTATCGTGATTTCTTTTGTAAATCCTTGCAAAGACAAAAAAAAATATTTTTTGTATTTTGACTAGCTGTCAGTTTTCCCGCGTTTACGTTTACACAGCATAAATTACTCAGATTACTGATTGACTACGTATTCACCGTATAAGTAGTTGAAGTTGCCGATAGTCTGGATTCAAAGCAACTACATAGTAGTGTCATCTATTGTGATTTTTATCTTTGTGTGGAACGCATTTTGGAAACATCACAAAATCTAAAAATATCAAATATAAAAATGCCAAACAAAACATGTACTATATCTACGTGCAATAATTCCACTTCCGAAAAGTTCATCTGCTGTAGTGGGCCATGCAACAATGTAGTTCATGCGGGTTGCGTAGGAATAAATAAAAGTTCGTTTCCTATGTTTGCCACTAAAAATATTAAATGGTTTTGCGATGAATGCTCAGAGATATTAGATAAACTGTCGCATCAAATGTCATTGATGTTAAATATGCTGCAGTCCCTATCCAATGATGTCCAAAAGCTTTATTATCTCTGGCCAAGGAGCTGAAAAAAGAATAATACTCCAAACCAAAAAGAAACTAGTCACGGATGATGAGGTGATTTCAATACCTAGTATTCTAATTGTCGATAACATCGAAGCCAATACAAGCAATATTATTATTGGATCGTGCGTTGAAGATTCTTTAAAATCAGTTCCCGTACGAAAATATATTCATGCATCAAGGTTTCAGAATTCTACGACTGTAAAAAAATATTTACATAATAAACTTCAGTTACCTGAAGAAGAAATTGACTGTCGCTTACTTGTTGCTGCGAATCAAGATATCAGCAAATTCAACTTTATCTCGTTTAAAATCAGAATAAATCCTATAAGCTGATGCATCCAGATGTGTGGCCTGAAGAGGATATTGATCCGTGAATTTGTGGGCAGCCCAAAAAACGTGAATGCAGCGGTGTTGAGTTAATAAATTCTACACCTAAAAATGATGTTGTAAATAATAATATGAAGACTAAAACTGATCAAACATTTTTGTTAAAAACGTACTATCCAAATGTTAGAGGTCTCCGTTCAAAAATCAAAATATTTTTTTTTAGCTGTAATTGAAAACGATTTTGATGTTATTATATTAACTGAAACTTGGCTTTCTACTGACGTTTTAAACGCGGAATTATTTGGATCTGATTATGTTGTTTTTAGGTACGATCGTATGGGTTCTCGTGGTGGTGGCGTCCTGATTGCAATAAAATCTAAATTTTCTAGTAAAGTAATTAATATAGTAAAGTCGTTTGGGTCAAATTTAAAGTAGTCTCTCAACATTTTTAAATTGGTGTTCATTATATTACTCCAACGTATAATTTGAACCGTTACATAGAATATTGTAATATAATCACGAAAACCGTTGAAAGTTTGAATGATAATACTATTGTATTAGTTTTTGGAGACTTTGATTTACCCTATCTGACTTGGTCACAACATTTAAATGGTATCCAGTAACTCGTTTTCTATTATCGAATTTCATTTTATTGATACCATGTCGTCATTAGATTTAACGCAAATTAATAATGTTTTTAACTCTCGGGCGCGAATTATATTTTTTTTTTCACCAAACTTTTTATTTATTTAATTAAATTTTGGATTACATAATATGGTCACTATAACCTTTTTATTCAAGATCTAAAAACACTCTGATTATTATTTTCTAAATTTTTTGTTAATACTTTATTATTCTTAAGATTCAAATAAGAAAAATGATGTGTTGCAATTCTTTATCTTACAAAGAGAATAACTTTGTTATTCTTATATTTTCTGTTAATTCAAAGTTCCTGTCTAACATTCTTTATTATTATTTTTATTACATTTATAATTTCGTTTTATTCAAATTTCAAAATGATAAGAATTGCAATTTTAATAATCAGAGTTATTTGTGGTTCAATAAAGTATTATTGAAGGCTACTCGTTGGAATGTGTGTAGTCAGATCATTGGTAGAGGGATGACGTAACTTCTCCCCCCTAAGAATGGGCCAAAGTCGAAACTTTGGAGCATCAGGCTGTAAGGTTGCGGTTACGGGTTGCTCAGATCTACATTTTTGTATCTTGAAAATGATGTAAATTATTGTTATAGTCCCAACAAAAACAATAATGATGGTAAGTATCGTAGTATGTGTTTGATGTTGTAACGTATGGTGTGTCAGGTGTTCGATTTGTTGAACATGTTTTAAGGTGATTTCTTCTAGATGTGTTAGATTTGGTGGTATAAAAATATCTCCTGGAATTATGTCGTTGTATGGAAGAATTATCGGAAATTCCTCTTGTTGTTCTTTGAAGGTATTACCAAAAGTTTGATTTAATATCTTTATCGTGCAATTGGTATACTGGATGATATGTTGTCCTATAATATCTTTCCGCTTCTGGTTGCATGTTGATTTAAATGGAGTTGATTGAGTTGTTGATATGTATAGACTGCCGGGTGATATTTCTATGATGTTTGTATCTATCTTTTGTTTGGTTAGATTACATTTTGCTGGGAAGTTATTAATTAATGCTGGTATGCAAGTTTCATCTACTTTTTCTATTGTTTCCATATCGCAATATGCGAAGTTGTTTATAATATTACAGGGCTTCGTTAAATACTGATAAAATTCTACATTGATTAGGATTTTATTGTGCGGGATAGGTATAATAAAGGTTTGGTTGATATAAGTTTGTTGCAATTGAAATAATGAGAATTTGGAAGGGTTGAATATAGGAATTTGTATAGAAAATATGATTTCGGATTGATTTGTATATGCTTGTAGCCAAATTATATTGTATAAATCTTCTTCTGAGTTTATAAGAACGTTTTGTTTAAACATTATATCAAAAATTAGATTGGTTTCATTTTTGCTTAGAATGTGTCGCGAAATTATTTTTAACTTTGCAAATGTTATAGATTCGATTATATCTTCTAAATGTTTCTGTAAAATTTCTATATTATACGTAATCTGAGATATTTGTTCGTCTAATTTTAACAAAAGAACCGTGGTTTTGGTATTATTTAATGCTAACTGTACTTCAAATTCAATTAATCTTGATTGATCAGTTACAAATTTTTGTATTTTCGAAAATCTATCTGTCATTTGATTATTGATTGCTATCTGTTCATTAAGTTTATCTGTCAATTTATCTTCATTTTTATTTATTATGTCTATTGCTTGTCCTATATTCTTGAGATCATCTTGATCTAAATTACCAGTAATACTATTTATTATAGAACCTAAGCCGTTTATGAGTCCTCTTTTTTGTCTCCTAGGATTTAAATGGTAATAGATTTCCTGTAAATTTTCGAATTTTTGTCTTAGAGTTTTTAGTCTATACCGATACAAGCTATTGGTTTTTGATTCCAGGTTTACTATCTTATTGATCGATTCGATATTTGAAAAAATTTTATTAATGTTAATTGCATATCTATCCAGTCTGATGATATGTAGTAATCTTGTATGGCTGGTTATGATTCTTGCATCATGAAGTTTAATTGGGATTATGCCGTTAGTATTATCCAAGCTGGTGATGGTCATTTGTTGTCCCATTATCAGGTAGAACCTGTAATAATTGTTTTATTTTAGTTTTATGAACTTTTCCTTGTTCTGTGTTTATAGTGACTTTATTATTTTTCGTAACTTTAGTTTTTTGGAATTTTGGGGCTAATTTATTTCGTCGATTTGTTTTTTTGAATACAGTGTCACCGATTTTTAAACTAAGTGGTTTAATTCTAGTTTTGTTCCTTCTTTCTATTATTTTCCGTTTTGTCTCGTAATTTCTATTGTGTATAAGATTAGTTATTTGAGCATATTCTTTCCTGTGTTTATCTACTATTTGATTAAAATTTAATTTGTCTGTTTCCGGGATAACTTGCCTATTAAAATAATGTCCATTTTTAAGTTCGAAGGGTGTCATGTGTGTTACTGAATGTATTGAGTTATTATATGTGATGATGACGTTCGTCATTAATGTATCGGGTGGCTCTTTGGGGTTTTTTGATTTAAGTATTCGATAAATTTCTAGTAATGTTGAATGAAATCTTTCAACTGGTGAGTTTCCAGTTGAATTTCGAGGTGTTGTGAAGTGCATTTTTATTTTATGTAATGCACATAACTGTTTAAAGTTTATATTCCTGAACTCATTTCCGTTATCAACTACTATTTTTTCTGGAGATCCATGAACGGATATATACTTTTGGAATAGGTCGAGTGTGTCTGTTGAAGTTTGACCGGGAAGAATTTGGGCTGATCTGAATTTAGAGAATTTATCTATGATTTTTAGGAATTTTTTATTATCGATATGAAATATGTCTATATGTAATATTTGTAAGGGTTTAGTAGGGGTCTCTGTTATTTCTAGCTGTACTAATTTTTCATTCCGGTTATATTTTAGGGTTTGGCATATCTCGCAACGGTTGATTAGGGCATTAATAAGGTATTTAAGTTTAGGAAAATAATATTTTCTTTTTATTCTTTGGGTATTTTCTGCTATACCACGATGATTACTTTCTGTGTGCTCTTCTAAAATTAATCTATTTTGCAGGTCTTTGTCTTCTATATCTATGGCTAAATGCTACATCTTATGATTTCGAGTTTGTTCGATATAAAAACAGTTTTCATTAGTTCATTTAATATTGAAAATGTGTTGTGATTACATATGAATCCGGTTTTTGTATTGGGTTGAACGTAGTCTGTTAGAATGTCGGTTAAAATTTTTGTGTTGTAATGTTTGCTTTTAAAAGTATATCGTTTTTTTGATTCAAACAGTATTTTAAAACCCGTTGAATATGCTTGTTTTTCTTTAGGGTCTATGTCAAACACGAGTTGTCTCTTGAATTCATTTAAAACGGTATCTGTAGTAGGGATTATATCGGATTTTGGATTTAGTAGAAGATTTTGGATTTTATCCGAAGAGGTAGAACTAGTTTCCGTTATGTGTATTTCCACTTGTTTATCAGGTATAGCTCTTGATAGGGCGTCCGCATTTGTATTTTGGGATCCCTTTTTGTAAACAATATTATAATCATATTCCTCCAACTTTAGTCGCCATCTGACTAATTTAGAGTTCGGCTCTTTTAATGAAAACAGCCATGTAAGAGGCCTATGATCTGTAATTATTGTGAACTTGCGTCCAAATAAATAAGGTCTGAAGTATTTAATGGTCCAGACAATTGCCAGTAATTCCTTTTCGATTACTGAATAATTTTCCTCAGTTTTGGTTAAAGTCCGAGAGGCGTAACATATAGGTAGATCACTTCCTATTGTTCCCTGAGACAGTATTCCTCCGATTGCTACATTGCTTGCATCGGTGGTTACCAAAAAGGGTTTATTAAAGTCAGGGTATTGAAGTATTGGTTCCTCACACAAAAGTTGTTTACACGTTTCAAAGCACTTTATATACCGTTCATTGAGTTGAATTTTGCGGTCTTTTCGCAGACACTCCGTTAAGGGTTTAGTTATTTCAGAGAAGTTCTTAATAAATTTCCTATAATAACCGATGAGTCCCAAAAATGATTTAATTTGTTTTTCATTTTTTGGAATAGGAAATTTATGTATTGATTCTATTTTTTCTGGATTAGGTTTAACTCCTGTGGGTGTGATAATATGCCCTAGAAAAGCGACTTCCCTTTTCAAAAACTCTGACTTGTCTAACTGGACTTTCAGGTTCGCTTGTCTAAGTTTTTTGAACACCTTTTCCATATTTTGGATATGCTCGTCTAACGAGGTAGAGTAGATGATTATGTCATCCATATAACATAGACAATTCTTACCCTGAAGATCTCCAAGGACGTTGTCCATTACTCTTTGAAATGTTGATGACGCATTCTTCAATCCGAATGGCATTCTGACATATTCGTAATGTCCAAAGTCTACGGTGAAAGCAGTTTTCGCTACGTCTCTAGGATTCACTTCTATTTGGTGAAATCCGCTGGCGAGATCCAGTGTAGTAAAATACTGGCATTTACCGAGTTTGTCAAGGATATCCGTAATATTAGGTAGAGGGTACTTGTCATCTATCGTTTGCTCATTTAGCTTGCGATAGTCTATGACTAACCTCCACTTTACTTTCCCACTGGCATCTTTCTTCTTTGGAACTATCCAAATTGGCGATGACCACGGAGAAAAGCTTGGCCTAATAATGCCTTGTTCTAACAATTTTGTTATTTGAGTTTGTACTTCCTCCTTATGAACATAAGGGTAACGGTAACTTTTTGTATATAAAGGTTTTTCATTTTGAAGCAAAATGTTGTGTTTTACTTGATTAGTAAAAGATAATGGAATATCTTCCTGGTGAAAGATATCGAAGATATTTTCACAACTTTTTTTTAGAGACTCATATTCTTCTTGATTTAGATGGGAGGTTCTGATTAACTTCATAATATCAGTATTGGGCTGAGATTCTGAAGAATTTATAGAATATATTCTGGTGTTGAATTGAGATAAAGACTGAACTTCTATGGGATGTTCAAATAAAAACGTTTGTTCGAGGCTAGAAAAATTTATGATTTCCATAGGGGCATTCCAATTGTTAGAATGGTAAATTCCCTCAGGAATGATCAACTGTTCTTGTATAGTAATTGGTTTAATATAGAATTCTCCATTGCAAATATTGACTGGTATTTGAATTATTTTCTTTGATCTTCCTTCAATTTTGAAGACGGGTGTGATGAACTTTGGTGTCATCAATATAGACATTCGCACTTTATTAGTTTCGAGCTGAGAATTTGGGATATCCAATTTTATTTTTAGAAGTTTCATTGTATCGAGTCCAATTAGTCCTTCAAAGAAGTCGTGAATAAATAAAATTCGATTGGTGTGCTTGTTTTGAATTCCGCTAGTCCCTTGAATATAGTTGACTCGGAAATGGCATGTTTTTGAAAAACCGTTACTATAGTAATAGGTTTTATTTTAATTTTTTGGGATTAGTTTATAAACTTGGGATTTATAAAAGATTTGTCTGATCCAGTGTCGATCAGAAATTTTAGGTTTTTATTATTAATTTTAAGAAATATGTATGGAAGAGAATTGTTTCTAAAAGTATGATTATTTATGAACCCGATAGGTCTTGGGAGGCATGCTCCTGAAAATCCCTATCATCAATCACGTTAGTTGTTTCAACGTTTTCACTAGGTTCAGGGTCATATGGATATTTGAAGCTTGAAGGACAATGTTCTTGATCGTATTGTCGTTCATATGCATTTATATCATCAGACGTTTCGTCAGATTGATCTGAATTGGTTGCTTCTAAATTATATAATTCCTGGATTTTCACTCCAGGTGAACTTCTTTGTTGAACGTTATATTTAGGGAATTGGTTCTGTTGTGGGAAATGGTATTTATTGAAGTTGTTGTTAGCTTGACCTACTGTATACTGTCTATACTTGTCAATGTTCGAGGTAGTGTCCATAGCCTCTAATTTCGGAGGTCTTGGTGGTAAAATCATGGGTTTGTTTGGTGTTTGAAAATTATTTCTAAATGGAGTGGAATTTTGTGTAAAAGGCTGATGATTATAATATCTAGGTTGTGTGTTATTTTTAAATTGATTTTGAAATATTTGTGGGTTCAGTTGAATATTTCTTTGAGGTGTTACCGGAAAAGGTTTTCTATTTTGATTTTGATTTATGTGAGGCGTATTAATATGTGGTTTATTTTTTATGTAGAACATATTTTGTTCTATTATACATAAATTATAAGAATCTGCTATTGTAGCAGGTTTCCTTGCACGTATCATTGAACCTAAAGGTTCTCTGATCCCTGCTAGAAATGCATTCAAACTCATTTCAGTGAAGAGAGTTTCTTTAGCAATTCTTACCGCTTCATTTGTCTCATTTAATCTAACATATGCTAATAATGCAGATTGAATTTCGATTGTTCTAGAAAAGAACTTTTCTACTGTATCTGATCCCTGATAGAGAGAGTGTAAATCTTTTATTAAGCTGGTTTCATTACGCTTATCAGCGTAATGATTTATTAAATTGTTTTTGATTGTGTTCCAATTTAGATCAGTGCCGTACATTGTTAAGACTTCGTCAGCCTCTCCATGTATCTTATTTCGAATAGCTCTGAGATAAATTGTTGGTACTTTGTCTTTCCCTAGAATATTTTCGCAACATTGTAAAATTTCGTTTACATTGTTTATAAAATCATGTAAACCTATCCTATTACCGCTGAAGGCTGGTAAATCCCTAATACAGTCTGGTAATTTTAAACTATTTACTAGAGTATTAATTTGGGCTTCCGTCATTTTGTTTTGATCTAAATTTATTTTTCCTAATTTAAAATTGATTTGATCTAATTCTGCTTCAAAGTCAATAATTGTTTCTATTTCGCTCATATATATATATATATATAATATATGTGTATATATATAAAAAAAAAAATATACCATAAACTAAGCTATAACTATCATTTGTTTTATAAATTCACTTTGGAAAATATTCCTTTTTATTAATTTTATTTCGTAAACCGCGAAATGTTTAATCTAAACGTCTCATAAACCGTGAGACTTAATTTTGAGAGGTTTTAGGATTTAGATTTATGACTTACAGAGGGTTTATAGAATTTATCAATATTTTAACTCACCCCGTAATGATTATAGTGATCCCGTAGGTGTAGCTCTGCATACTTCGTGATGTCGTCCGTTGTTCGAAGCACTACTATATCGATATTCCCTCGATACTAATTGAATTGTCTTCAATTATACACTTTGAACGTTTTAGATAACTTTTTCACTACTTTTCACTATGCTGAGCAGGTAATAATCTTTAAAAAGATTATCCTACCGGCTGCGCCAATTATATTTTTTTTTTCACCAAACTTTTTATTTATTTAATTAAATTTTGGATTACATAATATGGTCACTATAACCTTTTTATTCAAGATCTAAAAACACTCTGATTATTATTTTCTAAATTTTTTGTTAATACTTTATTATTCTTAAGATTCAAATAAGAAAAATGATGTGTTGCAATTCTTTATCTTACAAAGAGAATAACTTTGTTATTCTTATATTTTCTGTTAATTCAAAGTTCCTGTCTAACATTCTTTATTATTATTTTTATTACATTTATAATTTCGTTTTATTCAAATTTCAAAATGATAAGAATTGCAATTTTAATAATCAGAGTTATTTGTGGTTCAATAAACTATTATTGAAGGCTACTCGTTGGAATGTGTGTAGTCAGATCATTGGTAGAGGGATGACGTAACTCGCGCTTACTCGATTTAATTTTTGTTTCAAGTAACTTTATTGAGCTTCAGTATAATCTTGATGAAAGCCAATATTTAGTGAAGAATGATGAACATCACAAGTCTATTTTAATAACTTTAAATTTGGATAAGACTAAATTTGGGTTCGATTACTTTAGATGCTGAATTTATTTTTAAATATATCTCCCAATTTAAAACCAAATCATAATTCTGGTCCTGATTTAGTGCCTGCAGTTTTATTATGTGAATGTGCTCATTCATTAACTTCACCTCTGGCATTGATATACAATAGATCACTGTCTATTGGGTATTTTTCAGACAGTTGGAAAACTTTGTATGTCATTCCGATTTTTAAAACTGGTAATCGAACTTTAATTGAGAATTATAGGCCTATTTCAATATTATCCGCTATTCCAAAGGTTTTTGAATGTATGGTTCGTGATTTATTGTTTATTGAGTTTGGTAAGGTTATTATCCCACAACAGCATGGTTTTTTTCCGGGTATAGATCAACTACAACTAATCTCGTTGAACTTATGCATTTTGAGATAAATTCAATTAAAGATGGTTCGCAAGTTGATGTGGTGTTCACTGACTTTAAAAAAGCGTTTGATAGAATCTCACATGAGATTGTTTTATCTAAATTGCGGAAGGCCGGTGTTCACTCAAACTTGTTGCTGTGGTTGAAATCTTACCTTTGTGATCGTATACAATGTGTTAAGTTCAATAAATGTCTCTCGGGTGAATATGAAACAACATCTGGGGTTCCTCAGGGCAGTCATTTAGGTCCGTGGCTATTTTTATTGTTTATCAATGATGTAGGTACCTGCATTCTTTCATCTAAATTTTTGTTGTATGCAGATGATATGAAGATATTTATTAAAATTGATAACACAACTGACTGCGCACGTCTCCAGGACTATTTGGATAAGTTTTTTGTATGGTGTGAACTTAATAAATTGGAGCTAAATGTTGGAAAATGTCGAATTATGAGCTTCGACAGAAGGAAAAATTCAATTAGGTTTGCATATACATTCAACAAAATTATTATTGATCGAGTTACTGAGTTTAAGGGCCTGGGGATCGTTCTCGATGATAGCCTAACGTTTATCCAACACACTGAAAATATATGAATATTGAATACTGATCAATTCAAAATCATGTTCGACTATTGTTAAAACCATCTTGTGGCAATGTTTGGTACTATGTACATACTTTGATTGTGCTGCCTCTTTCGAAATACATGGTATACTAAATACTTTAATTGTGGTATCCCTTTTGGAAAACATGATTAGTCATAAAGTTTTTTTTTCGAGCTTTCAATTTTCACATTACCGATTAATACGTCACTCTTGTACACAAGTGTAAAGCGAATGAAAACGAAAAGTTTATTTTCCAGTTATCGTCATCGTAAATGCTCTAATTTCAACAAATTTTCGTGGTTTTATAATTTAGAAAAGATTAAATGCTTCTGACAATGGTCATTAATTTTGCTTAGTTAATTAATTTTCAGTTTATTTTAAAATTGTAGCCAAGTTTCTGATTTAGAATGTTGATGATCAAAACAAAAATGGTCATTTGGTTCTGATAATTTCAATCTACTTATAGGTTTATTTTTCTCCTATATATGTTTGGTCAAACCTTAATTTTCAAATTGTAGCAATTATTTGTGTAGAATTGTATAGCATTATTTAGAGGTGAGATGAAACATGAGAGTTCAACTGTTGTTTTACAGTGCCTAAAACATAATTTTTACATGTCATTCAAAATATTTTTAGTCTACTTTTAGGTAATTGATAAGACTATACAAAATGTAGTTGATAAAATATAAATATTTCAACAAAATGTTAACGTGATAAGTAAATATTAGTTTACACATCATTAGAGATAGAGTGATTTCACTCGAAATAAAATCCATTCGAAATGCTGACTAAAGATAATGACCAGATTTATGAAATATTCGTTAAATAGATTCACATTGAAATGTAAAATCTTATTTAGTTCCGTTTATAAAAAATCTATTTTTGATAAATTTTAAACGGATCTGATAACAAGCAATGTATGTATACGTATTATGGCATAGCAAGTACAAATTGTAATGATGATAATAATATTTTTTTTTTAAAAGTCTCAATTATTTTATTGTGGTTATTATTTATACTACCAAAGTTATCTAAGTTATAAGTATTTATATTATCTTTATATACTATCTGATGTTATAGACATAAGTTATGTTAATTATTAAGACGTCATATTATAGTGTAACTTAGTTTGGAATTAAATCATTATTTTAATTTTATCGTGCACTTTTTATGACACAAACAACTTGAAAGCACGATGTAAATTTAAATTGGAACTTTGATACCTGCATATTAACTTTAGTGTGTTTTGTTGTGCGCGCCAATGTTAAGACTAAAAAATAAATAACAAGCTGCAATCGGTTTCTTTTCGTGGTTTTTCGTTATAAAAACGATTAGTTTTAGACATGTGGAGGATGAACCTTTTTACATTTTTAAAATATTAAATTATTTTTCAACAAGTGGTTGGTAGGTTGATTAAGTGTTTTAATGCTTATTTTTTTTTTTTAAAATTATGTAAACCATAAATGAGATAATTAGGTGTATAATTTATCATACATCAACAAAAAAGCATTAAAAACCCTAACTTCTTATTTCTGATAGACCAATTCTAATTATTTAACAATAACAGTCAGCATTACACCACTCTCTTCAGGGACATGACAGCAATAGGTTGATCTAGTAAAAATTTGTAGCCCAGTGGCACTATTCTGGAATAATTCCCGGGGAATTGGGAACACTTAGTTTTTATAGGAGTAATTCCCCAAATCAATGTTTTTTATTTGAAAGTATATTCTATAAAAAAGGGAATAATTTTGTGTAAATAATTTTCCTTCCTATTTAAATGAAAATGAAACCATCATTACTTCTAACAAATTTAGTTGCTTCCCAACTTTAGGTGGCGTTAAGCTTTGTAATTGAAGGTTTTGAAAAGATTTAGTATCGCTCATACATTTTTGGACATTAATCGTTGTCGCTTTGATAACTTTCGCAGATACGTGAGATGTCACTTAGTTTCTTTCCGTTTAGCCTTCCAAAGGGCTTACGATTTAGTTTTCGGGAGACGTGTAGCTAAGAATTTAGATACAATTTTAATTATAAGTATTTCCTCTAAAAAATAGTAACATTATAAATTTCGCCACAATCAGTTTGATGCTATAATTGGGAATTTTTTTCTCCCAACAAAAATATTTGCCAAACGCAAATCCTCTTAACCTCGTGTCACTTCTGTATAAGAAAACAATTATTTTAGCCGTTCATGATCGAACCAAGCAATAAATAATTTTAAACTAAGATCACCTCAAGTGTTGCTGCAGAAAAACTACTTGTTCTTTTTCGTGCTTAAAATAAATGTTGCAGAATATTCTTTGATAGAAAGTTCAAAGGTCGAACCTTCCACCTTTAAAAAATTAAATTATATGAAAATATCCTTCCAAATATATTTAAAAGCATTTGGTAATTGAATGTTTAAAGATTTGGCAGGTACATTTTTAAGGATTCTTGATCAATTGCGAAAAATTTAAATTTAAATTAAACTTTTAAATTTTTACTTTGAAACAGAGACTCTCTAAATTTCCAGACGTCATTGACATTAAACACGTTCTGGATTTGTCTGCCTGAATCGAGCAATTGAACATCTGATAACATCAATTTTATCCTTCGAGATGTTGTTAGTTTGGAAATCTCAACATGGGTTCAATTTAGAGTATATCTAAATATTTGGAATTATACAGTTGTGTATCCAAAGATCATTTGCAGTCTTAATAAAACCTTTGTCTTTGCAAACACCTTCCTGGAAATATTTTTTTTTGTTGTATGAATAAAGTTGAAATTTTTTATATGTAATGAAAGTAAATTGTTGCTATATTTCAACTTTTTTATTATACCGAAGTGTCAAAAAATAACAGTCGATTAGAGTCTAATTTTAAACAAATGATAGAAAAATGTTGATTCAATTAGTAAATATGTACTTGCTTTTACTAATTAAGGTAAATACAAGTTTTATTCATTCCATCGATAGTAGTTATTTTAAAAAAATCTTTACTTCTTTTTATTCTTAACATTGATTACATAAACTTAATTAAATCATTACCAAACTAAACAATTTTAAATTTTGCCTCCTATATGCGTTAAACGTCCTTCATAGTATCAAAGTGCAAACATCAAAAATAAATTTGTTGGTCACAAATGGGAATCCCCTAATGCTCGTATTAATTAGCATACAATATTTCGAATTGTGGTTTATTCTGAGAAATTCCTTTTGTAAATTTGGTTTCATTCTCGTCTAAATCAATTGATACATTTTCTGACTCTGCAATCATATTGTAGCGACCATTTCTAATCACTACAAATAATTATTTAAATATTTCGTGCACATTCATAAAATTCGTACTTATAGGAGCGTACTTATAGGTCTACGCAAAGCACTCAATCTATGATCCCAATCAAATGACAAAAACACTTCCTTGTAGATGCATCGAAAAATTGAGATGTGGGGGATCGGATAACGACCCGGTGTCGTTATAACATTCAGTTGACGATAATCACCACATATAGACGCCAATCTATATTGTGCTTCTTTTTAACCATTTAGAGTGGTGAGGAAACCGGTGAAAACGACGGTTGACATATGTCAAACTACACTATATGTGCAAAATCAGCCGACGTGGTTTCAAATACTTTAACCGGAAAATTATAAATTGGGGTTCAAGTAAGGGGTATATAGACAATTCCTGTTATAATTAACTTGCCGTACTCCATTATCAATCACATATAATGTTTTGGAGTGGGTGTATTGACAGAAAATGTCATTGCGCTGTTAATTAATTTCGTTGCCTAGATCGAGGCATCTTCCACGCAGGTCCACGAATAGTCTAAGCATTTTTTAAAAATAAGCTCCGTTAATTGGTAGAGTAACTGATGCGATCAAAAATAATTGGTTATAGGTGGGTCGTAACCCAATATCGGCCGAAAGTAATTCGTCATTCTTTTATGTTAAAGAGCTAAAGTAATCCATAAAGTAGTAAAAGTAAATTAGAGGCGGTTTTAATTTGTAATTTTTTCGGTTATTATTTTTGGCCGGTTTTACTGAAAATCACAGTGTTCGGGCTATTTTGACCTAAACAAATATTAAAATAAGTGTACCATTTTTACAAAAATTCACATCGTTACAGAGCACAGTTGACCCTTTACTGAGATCTTTTACGAGATTTTGTAGACAATTTTTTTTATTATTGTTGGTGGTTAGCGCAACAAACGATTTTACACACAATTGGATCAATTAAGGTCCCTATAGAGATTATCATTTCTTACGTACCAAGTTGCATTTACAATACCATACTCGGAATTCCTACCTATAAGCCAGGATATTTTTCTTTATTTGCTGTACAGCTCTTCTTTTTTCTTTTTGATATGCTTTTTCACTTAAGCAAGTATTATGCCTAGATATTTGGCTGTATGTGCATGTGTAACTTGCTGTGAGTTGATTTCCACTGATATCCAATTAATGTTTCTGTTAGTGAAGTTAATTGATTTGGTTTCATTTAGCTGGATTCGCCATCTCTTTGTCCAATTACTCAATATGCTAGTAGCTCTTTGCACTTCGCTCGTTGCTTCTTCTACATTGTTACCAATTGCTAAGACTGCAGTGTCATCAGTAAATGTTGCTATGTGAGTTCCATCTGTATTTGGCAATTCTCTTGTATATAGGCTATAAAGAATTGGCTCTAACACCACATTGTGGTACTCCTGCTGTTATTTTTGTCAATGAAGAGTATTGATCTTCCTATTTTGCTCGGTCAGCTAAGTGGGATTTTACATTCTGATAAAATTGCTTTGGTAGATCTCGATGCAGTTTATATTCTAGTTATTTCTAGTATGTGTCATACTTTATCGAAGGCTTTCGCTACATCCCAGACGATACTTGAACATATTTTTTGCTTTCCAAGACATCTTCAATTATGTCTGTAATTCTGTGAACCTGTTCTATAGTCGAATGTTTTTCTCCATATTCGAATTAGTGGAAAGAAAAAAGATCTCTTTGCTCTATGATTAATTTGAGTCTCTCTAGGAGCAATTTTTCGAATAATTTAGAAAAAGTTGGAAGCAAAGAAATTGGCCTATACGAGTTTTTTTTCGTAAAGTGGTTTGCTTGGGTTTGGTATCATTATCACTTCTGTCACTTTCCACTGGTGTGGAATATAGTTCAAAACGCTGGTTTTGTAATCCTTTTTCAGGTAGTGCTTTAACTTTTTACTTTGTGGAGCCTGATTTCTCTGCTACGTTTTTCATGCTTTACGTTTTTCTTTAACAGATTTTCTAACTTCCAAAGTATGTCTTCGTGGTTCATTTTAACTATTGGGCGTACTATACCAAGCTGCTAGTTGTATACTATTGTTAAGTAGTTCTAATTGGTCCTCCAATTGTGGTGAATTCTCTTTTGGCACTTGACGATTGACACTGTCACTGATTAGTTTCTGGAAATGTTTCGAATTTGTTTTATTGTTTTTTAATTTGGGCAACGACTCTTTCTTAACAATCGTTGCTCTGATATTAATTCACTATCTTCTATGAATAAGTAGTTTTCTGATACCCCTTTTGTTGGTAACCGCTCAAAACTGGACATTTTAAAACTGGATATTTCAAAATAAGATTTGACAAAACGAGATAAAGTACAAAACTGGATATTTCAAAATTGGATATTTCAATACGAGATAAGGTACAAAACGAGATAAGGTACAAAACTGGATATTTCAAAATTGGATAATTCAAAACAAGGTAAGGTACTCAACGAAATATGTTACAAAACTGGATAATTCAAAACTGGATATTTCAAAACTAGATAAGGTACAAAACGAGATATGGTACAAAACTGGATATTTCAAAACTTAAAATGATTTTTTAGGAAAGTTCTGGAATATCTCGTTTTAATATATCTTATCTCGTTTAAAAATATCCTGTTTTGAATTATCCTGTTTAGTAAAATCCAGTTGTAAAATATCCAGTTTCGACCGGTACCCCCTTTTTGTTACATACAAATCAATGAGATCTGGAATTTTATTTGAATTCAAAGGCCAGTGTGTTGGTTTACCTCGAGAGTAAAATACGTGTTTTTTTGCTTGGCCTGCAAGTAGCTCCTTTCATTGTGGGTTGTTAGTCTTGGGTTGATCCCTAAAACATATTTTTGGCATTAAAATGACCGCCAATAATGAATAAAAAACCCTAATGATATAACAACGAGATGTAGTCCTCTTTATTTAGATTATGATGCTGAGCGCAATATATTGTGGAAACGTTGTATGCTTTTCCATCATTTAGTTGAATATTGATAGTCGCCTCTTGCATAATTTCTTGTTCAACTTTTATTCCTTCAAAGTGATATTTTCTTTTAAAATATGGTTGAACTTTCTCTCGCTTTTTCTGCTGGATGAATGGCGTGATAGCAACAATACCCACGTATTTTAGTAAATGAAATTTTAGTAAAGTGGCTGTCAAATAGTAGGTACATATCTATTTTTTCTGTATTTTAAAAATATTTCTAATTCTAGGATATGTTGCATTAATTAGCCCATTTGCATTCCAGATGATAATTCTAAGTGATTCATTCTTATGTTTTAGTAAATCATGGAATTGGTTTCATTCACTGCCTATTTAGAGCTTTAATGCTTTTTTCTTGTTTCACAAGCCGAATATTTATGGTTTCTATGCATTTTAGAACCTTTTCTCGTTTTTACCGTGTTTGCTTCAGATTCAGTTTTCTCTAATTTATATAGTAGGCTTCTTTTCAACAGGTATTTTATGGTTTTGTTGTAACGCTTTTTTCTTTTTATTTGTAGTTATTTAACTACCATATCCTCTATAATTTGCTGCCTTTATTAATTTGCCATACATCATTGTTAACTGATGGAATTTTGTATTATTTATCAGTGCCTGATTTCATCATTGCATGGAGGCATAATAAGATATTCCAATAATAATAATTGCTGGCGGCGCCTGTTCTTTAAGTTTGAGAAGGCTGAAATTCCTTAGCCTGTAAAGCCGTTTTAAAATTTTCGTTTTTCTTTTTAAACAGTACCACTTCGTTGCTTAGCTGCGACGTTACATTTCCAATTACGCTTACTTTTCTTCTTAGTTCATTATTTTCGTTATTTTAGTTGAAGATGTTGGTGATCTTGTAGAGCTTCTTGGAAATAGATTATAATCATACATTAGTTGAATTACCCCAGAATTGTCATACATTAGTTGAATTACCCCTGAAAAGGGTGGATTTGTCAGCATATCTGCTGATTTTGGGGTATAAATTCCTTTTTTTGTTGTATCCATTGCATTAATTCACTGATGAAAATACATCTATCAACCGTTACCAGTACCATTTGGTAGAGAGTCGTAGATGAGAACTTCATTTGGGGTACCGGTCGAAACTGGATATTTTACAACTGGATTTGACGAAACAGGATAATTCAAAATTGGATATTTTAAAACCAAATAAGGTACAAAACGAGATATGGTACAAAACTGGATATTTCAAAATTGGATAATTCAAAACGAGATAAGGTACAAAACGAGAAATGGTACAACACTGGATATTTCAAAACAGGATATTTCGACATGTGATTTAAACTTAAAATGATTTTTTTGGGTAAGTTCTGGAATATGGCCAATTAGGGAAGAACTCGGCGAGTTCTTAACCGATTATGATGAAATCCGATATTTAGGATAAAAATAGAATTTTATAATGATTTTTCGGAAAAGTTCTGGAATATGGCCAATTAGGAAGGAACTCGGCGAGTTCTTAACCGATTATGATGAAATTCTATTTGTAGGGTGGGAATGGGATTTTAAAATGGTTTTAGGATAAATTCTGGAATATGGCCTACAAAGAAAGAACTCGGTGAGTTCTTAACCGATTATGATGAAATCCGATATGTAGGATGAAAATGTTGATGAAAATTAATTATTTTTTCTCACATAGATTCTCTAAAGTGAAGAAAAGTTTTATTAAGTAGAAGAATAAAAAATAGTAAAAAATAGATGAAAATAAATTTTACTGACAGTAAACTCGATCAAGTCAATGATTATTTTAATAAGATGAGAAAAGCAGCAATTGAAAAAAAACCATTATGTGAAGGAAAATTCTATCTTTCTGCTTAAAATTATTCAAGTATGAAACAACTGGTCATATTCCAGAGGTTTTCCCAAAAAAGGTTTTAAAATAAAATTTAATTATACAATTAAAGAAAAAACATTAAGTGTAGGAAAATTCTATTTCTCTCCTTAGAAATATTCAAGTATGGAACCTTACTGGCCTTATTCCAGAACTTTCCCAACAAATCATTTTAAAATCCCATTTTCATCCTACATATCGAATTTCATCATACACGGAGAAAAAAATATAGAACACATTCCCATAAAATATAGGAGCCCAGGAGATTGTGGTCTGTAATCAGAAAGATTACTATACAATATCATAAAAATTCAATATGGCGGGTATTAAAACTATTAGGAAATAAAATGATGTAAATATAACTGGTTATCATACAAATAGTTAAACATTAAATTTCATATAGTAATTATTCTCATAAATATTGTAATTGATTCAATAAATTATAGTAATCAGCATAAGTTTTAATAAAAAGTGTCATATTAAATATAGCACTAGTTTCCATAATTGTCGCACCTCTGACAATGTTATATAGCCTATGCATGTTTTGGTATAGTATTGTTTCCCATTTTTTTTAGTGAATTTTCTATTTCAAATAGTAAATGTTCCTACAAGCCGAAGTAATTCTTCCCATTAAAAATAAATTTTGAGTTATTTGTTTATATGTAAATACATATAAATATATATTTAATTTAAAATAAAAAAATTTAATTTTTACAATCATTCTTCATAAAATCTAAATTGATAAAAATTTTTAAAATTAAGTATTAAAAATATTTTATGGCAATATTTAATATTTTATAGCAAATCACTCTATTATAGTACCTAAATTCGGTATTATATTGTTTTATGTTTTTAAAAATCAATATACTATATTTTGATAAATATTATAGTATTTTGAGTATTGATACTAGTATTTTCATTTATTCCATTTTTATGTTTCTGGAAGTAATTCTGTTTCAAGATGGAACATCGTAATTTGGCTGTCCTCAATGTGCTTCCGAATTTAAACTGTAACAAACGGAATATTTTTTAATTAAAATTTGGTTTTGTTTTAAATGAAATTTTCTATACTTAACTAATGGGGTTGCATACTTTTCAGTTTTTTAAAATGCATTTCAATTCTGAAGCAAATCACGAATTTAGTAAATATTGCATGAAGTAAATTAATGTACCAAAAAATTAATGAAAATCAATACTACTTACTTTTACGTGGAATAAATACGCTCTGTAATTTCATCCTTCACTCTTTAAATAACAGTTTTTATTGGTTCTTCGAATCCAGTATTGCTAAAAAAAAATTTGAACTTTATCACAGGTAAAGATGAAATATGTTGATAAACTTTACTTACCAATAAAAAGAGAAGCCAAATCGTCAAAACGGCAAGACTTGTAACCAGAACCCAATAAATGTAATATCCATTTTATATTATTTTCAATAAAAAAATGTATTAAAAAGTTATAAGAAAAATGGTTTCTTCTAGACATTTTTTCGTACATCTTTACTAGTATAGTTACTATTTATGTATACGATAATTTATTTACTATTTCACTTTCATAATTAAACTATTAACTAAAATGTACACTCAAAATGATTTCAAATTTATTTGGAAACGCACATAAAATAAACTATTCACTATATGATATACTTAATAACTGAAGAGAACGCATGGAACATATGTTAAACGAGCAAAAAAAACTGAATATGACATAAAACAGGAAAGATTCCTATTTGTATAAGGAAACATTCCAATATTTTATATTAACTTGTTTATAATATAGTAATGCTTCCTATATAGCAAGTAATACTATGAAAATTACTAAGTTTACCATACACATAGTAACTTTTATAGATTTTTATAGCACACTATGCTATAATTCATTTACTATACACATATAGTAGAAAAATCGGTAATTTTTTTTCTCCGTGTAATCGGTTAAGAACTCGCTGAGTTCCTCCCTAATTGGTCATATTCCAGAACTTTCCCAACAAATCATTTTAAAATCCCATTTTCATCCTACATATCGAATTTCATCATAATCGGTTAAGAACTCGCCGTGTTCTTTCCTAATTGGCCATATTCCAGAACTTTCCTTAAAAATCATTTTAAGTTTAAATCACATGTCAAAATATCCTGTTTTGAAATACCCAGTGTTGTACTCTATCTCGTTTTGTACCTTATCTCGTATTGAAATAGCCAATTTTGAAATATCCAGTTTTGTACTTTATCTCGTTTTGTCAAATCCTATTTTGAAATATCCAGTTTTAAAATGTCCAGTTCTGAGCGGTTCCCCTTCATTTGCTAGGTTTCCGGTGGTTGGATATCCCACCGTGTCTCGATCGAAAGCCTCGTTATTGAAAGAAGGTAAGGTTGACATTTAAACCTAGTTTACATTTTGACCCTTACTCTCTTATAATATAAATCAAAATTCGTAATAACAAAAATGGCTATCCGTAAACCCCACGATATTTACTTCATACATGCAATTTCGCAATCTTCATGCCAAACACCCTTTTACTATTACTAACTAAACGAACAAGCCAGTAAGAGTTGTATTAAAAACTTACCCTAATCCTAATAGTATAGTATCCTTAATAGTATGTGTTTCAAAACGAAATTAAAGAAGCTGCCATGATAAAACCTGGAAAAGAGGACATAAATCTAACGATTTCTTGTAAATTATAATGGACTGAGGTTTATTAGTATTTAAACTAAGCAACATAAATGTAAACTGAGCAATAGTGAATAGCAGATTCTGTGTCATTAATGTAGAAGAAAAGACAATAAGAAACTCAGTACTGAACCGGAAGTAATAGGAAAGAAATCATACAAGTTGTCACAAAAAAAGACCGTCTGAGAAAATCTAAATTGGGTGAATAACTTATTGAGTGCAATTTTGTGATTTGCCTTAGAATAATCTAACAGAGATAAAGAACTTAGTTCCTTATTATTCATATTACGATTTACGCCTAATGCGTCAGTCATCAAATATATTTATACCACCGCAGTGGCAGTACTCTGAAATTGTCTAAACTCAGAATGAATCAATCTGACTAAGCTCTTGCAATTTAGATACGCCTTAGTTTGATTTTTAACGGTTATCTCAAAAATACCTTATTTGGCAAATACCTTATTAATAGTAGGACGATTCCGAAGAAATATTACCCTTTGTGGAATTATCTTACTAACTTAGTCTGAGAATGAAGAGGACGTGAGGATACAAATGAAAATATGTAACAAATATATGGGACGAAAGTGAAAATTAGTTTTAACAAATTTTAAATTTCAACTGTCCAAACCAGATGATCCCGAATTAACCTTCCAAGTAGCAAAATATAAATTATCGAAAGATATATTTATAAACAATAAAAACCTGATGCCGCGTCTGAAAGCAAAACGACCACCAGAGTTCAAATTAGGGCAAAACAATTGTCATTAGGCTAGCCCCAACTAAATTAAATCTTGCAAGAAAGAAAAGGGTGCTTTTCTTACTTTGTAAAAGTTGTGTTTAGCTAGCCTAATTAAACCTTAAACCTTATTAGGATCCTCTTAATATGCTTGGCATAATCTGCTTAGTGGGATTAGTTGGCTTTGGGTGCATGGTTCACTGTCTCCCAAATTATATCTTTAGATTCTTCACCAAAGATGATCCGTCGTATATTTACCAGAGCTTACAGTATTCCAGATTTTTAACCATAGAAAGAATAAACATAGTACATATTCCAGATTAATGTCCAAGACAAATAGAGAAGGATTGGAATAGCCTATAAAATTTCAAGTAGTATTTGCCACAAGCCATCATACTAATAACCAACTTGTTGAACATATTTATAATCGATAGTAATGTAGTATACAATTTTTTTACTGTGCCGTCTACGCCATATACGGCTCAAACTTGTTAAGTAACAATATTGAGAACTGTTGTATGTATGTTATTCTGTAATTTGTATCGTATGTGGTTGTGGTGACTCTGTGAGTAGAATATTATTGTGTTTAGATTTCATAACAGAGAAATAAATTTAGTTACTCGATTTCAGTTGAACAAATATGTTCGTAGTATTAACATCGTGATTCGTGGCTATAATATATACCTAAGTGGGTTATAAAGTTAATTCGATTTTTTTTGTATTCTAAATCACAACAAGTGGTTAACAATATAAAATCGTCAGTCGTGATATTGGTTTGTTCGTCAATTAGTTGATAAAAACTAAATTAAAATTATTTTGTGAGAAAGTTTTACAGAAACGGAATAAACCATGATCATAGATCCCAGGTAACTAATGTGATGTGTATACTATAATGCAAGGTGATGTGTTCATTTTTTGTTTTTGTAATTTAAATTCGTTTTTAAAATACAACTTTGGATAAAATGTGATTTTTTAGTTTGATTGTGTTTGTATAATTTTATAAATAGTACATATCGAATTATTTATTATAATCGCTATAACGATTACAAGTAATTAGTTTATTGTGTATTCATTCATTCGCTTAAAATACATTACACAATCACTTAAAATATGTTTAACCTTTAATTATAAGGTATTTGGCATGTATTGAAAACTATTTGGAAATATTATCTACATACGAAAAATTGCTCTTCGATGTTTTGTGACGTGGGAAATATATTGTGATTTTTTAGTTTTGTTTCGGTGTAATATTTTGTGTTCGTTTTGGCGATCGCATTCTTATAGTTTTTTTTTGCAAATAGTTGGTCGTTCAACTGTGGTCCCTAATTGTTTACTTTTAACTTTATTTAAGTTGCTTTGTACAGTAGAAAACAAAATATTAAATATGGGAGAAAATTAAAGAAGTAAACTGAACAAAAATATCATTAAAATGTCAAATTATCGGTGTTACGTGCCCTTACCGTATCAACATTTTCTTTGTTATTGTAATTAGTGGATATTTTAGTGTGTTATAAAGTCAGCCAAGCTGAGTCTACATACATTCTGTGCCGTCTTGTTGGTATGTCACGAGGGCTCTTCAATAAGTCCATGATAAATAAAAGAAGGTAATTGTTGTTTAATCAAAACTCTTGTCAATTTAGTCATCTTTTGGCTCGATACATTAGGCACATCCAGCGCAAGTAGATTTACAAATGAATGAAATAAAAATATCTCAAAGTTAGTTTATGTTTAACTTGCAAAGCCTTTTTGTATATCTTCATGTGCTGGATGCACCAATTTAGTCCTTAATTTTTTCAATTTTCCAGAATTTTTCAAAAAAAAAAAAAAAAAAAAAAAAAAAGACTACAGCAACTCTTCAAAGTAAGTGTTGGTTTCAGCAGTGATTTCATCGTTTTGGATCAAATTTTTTTCTCCGAACCATTTTTTTCATATTCGTAAACAGGAAATAATCGCTCTGGGCCAAATCTGGTAAATATTTTTTTTTCGTAAATTGACGAAATCGGCCTAATAAGTTCGAATAATAGTTTCCGTTTATAAGTTTATTAGTTTTCCCTTTTCAATGTTATGAAACTGCAAGCATAAAAGAAAACTATCATTATCACCCTGTTCGCTGGCAGACCCACCTTTCTCTTTTTCGATGCCAATTTGCCCGAGAAACACTGGTTCGTCTGTTCTTTGATCTCTAGTGTATGGTTCCTTGTTTCATCCATAGTTAGAATCGACGCAAAAACTCAATTACGATTAAATACCGTCATACGTTTTCGTGCCGTTGTTATTCGATTATCTCGATTTTCCCAAGATGTTATGTTCTTCCTCGTACTTTTACCATTTTTGTCCATTTTTTTAAATTTACCAGGTTCTTTGCTTAAAAATAAAACCTTCCAAATGTTGTATGAAAATTATGACACCGCATATATTGTATGTATATTTATCATAGACTAAATGAACTGCCCTTGTACATAATGTTTTTGAGACAGCGTCAAAATTATTTTGCATGCTGGTCATCTAACATGTTCGATTGTTTCTATTAATTGTTTGTAGGATGCTATTATGACTTCCAACTTTAACTTTTATGTATCTACATTTTCCACTTCTCTCATTTTATGAGTTTTATCTCAATTTTAACTCCTTGTATTATTATTGCTGTAGTTTACATTTTATCTTTTTGTAACTTATAATGTGTAATAACTCAGACTCATCGATGATGACAAATCATTCGATCAGCCGAACCGGCACTTGCAAATGTCAGTGTAGCTACTATGCGGCCCAGCAACTTGCCCAGCAAACATTGTGTTAATGGGCAATTCTATATTTGAATTTATTTTTTTTGTTATCAATTTTTATTAATTTTGTATTCGATCGATACAAACAACAAATATTCAGGATTCCATGTGTGATCCTAGTAGAATATAGGAAGTCACTTAAAAAAATGTTGCATATTTTATTTCCAGTTATGACATACGAGTACAATTCAATAAGTTGCTGATCTGAACATGAAATCACATTTTTTTTCTTCATAATTTGATTTTATTTCTCAACAAAGTCTTCTTCTAGCTCGACACACTTAGCCCAGCGTTTCTTCAACTTCATTGTGCATCCTTGGAGTACGATTTCCCAGGTCTCCCACAATATGCATTAGTTTCTCATTTAACTTCGTCTTTTGACGTGAATGTCTTTTCAAGCTTGGGAACAGGAAGTTGTTACTAGAGGCTAGATCTAGAAAATATGGGGGATGCGGACTCAATTCGTTTCATAATTAATTCTTCATATTTCATTTGATTTTTCTATGAGGTGTGAGCCGGTACATTGTCTTGATGAAAAAACACTTTATTTGCCAAATGTGGGTGTTTTTCTGTATTACAATGTTTATTTTGTCCAGTAATGCCACATAATAATCTCCTATGATTGGTTTTTGTGTCATAAGACAGTTGATGAGTATCACGCCTTATGCATCCCAAAAAATAGTCGCCATAACCTTTCCAGCCGATGCATCCACTTGTGCCTTGTTATGTGCACTTGAACCAGCTTTATCCATTGTTTCGATTATTCTTTTGTTTCAAGAGTGTAGTAGTGAATTCTCCGTTAAGAGTCGATGTAAAAATTCATTCGGATTACGTTGAAACATGGTCAAACCTTGCTTTGGAATGATCGCACGATTGTATTTGTGATCGATTATCAACAAACGCAGCACCCATCTTGCTGGTCGCTTTATTAAATGCAAATGTTCGTTCAAAATGTAAATTGTAGGCTCTGTTAAGATGATTACGATGTCACCTATCTCACGTACTTTCGGTGATCTTTCAAAACGATATCATGGATTTTTTCGATAATATCTCGGCTTGTCCTTCTTTTGGTCGACCTGAACGGTGTCCATGAATTGTGCTTGTACGACCACGTTTAAATTAACGAATAAACTACACTTGTTTGGGGATGGAGCTGATGTGCCATAATATTTACCAAGCATTTCCTTTTTTTCTTCCGCGGTTTTTCCATGCAAGAAATAATGTTTAATGTTGAAACTATCAGAAGTTGTACGCTTTTTAAAGCTGCCAAACAAAATTAAATGACATATAACCCCAATCGCTTGCCTTTAAGTGCCTACTAAGAGATTGTTCTTCACAAAAATTATTTACATTCAGTAAATAACTTTTGAGTTAAACTGCCCTCGTATAATGACGGTGACCTATAGAGAAATTTTAAATTTTAAAAATCGTTTGATGACAGTTCAGATAGGATCGAATGCTGTATTGAAATCAGTTTATAATTGTTGATAGGCTTCTCCATAATATAAATACACACAGTACTAATATCATACATAGTATAAATACATATAGTACTACCATCATAAGAAAAAAACAGTTTACCCATTGATGTTCAAGATGCTGGGTCGATAAAATATAGTCAAAATTTAATATAAATATATGACATTTAGGCGATTATCAAAAAATATTTTGATTATTTTAAAACGATACCAGTAGCGACATCTAGCACGTCAATGGACTGACATACCACGGTAGTACTATGTGTATTTATATTATGGCTTCTCCTAACACATTCATTAGGGTGTTGGGGAATTTAATCAAATTAGTAGAACTGAATGTATCAGGTATACACTTGGGCTGATCGAAGGTCAGTTACTTAATAATTTAATAATATTAATAAAAGTCAGCCCTGTATTACACTAAGTCATTAGATCATTAACTTTTCCTCTTACTCATTCAGTAATTGATTGAAATGTAAAAAAAACTGTGAGCGCCGTCCGCGTTTGTTCTCATTGAACCAATTATGAACTCTGGCCATAGATACTAGATTAAACTTTTCAAGTAAACATTAGACCATGCTTTGTAGCATAGTAAAAATTTAGTATTCAGATGAATCTTGCTATTAAAAATTTCCAAGTCATATTTTAAAGGTGTGCTCATAAAATGATGAACTAAGCTGCGTTAATCAATAAACATGAAATTAGAAACGTATGGGTATGTGTATATAACTAGTGTGTAATCGTGGCAATAATACACCGCATATTACAAATTTTACCTTAAAAAAATTGTATGGATGAAAATCGCGAGTTCAAACATGTGAAAACATTATTAAAATGTGTCATTTATACATTTACTATATTATATTGAAAGCACAACGATTAAGGTTAAATACGAGACACTCTATCTAGCTGATTTCCTATATTAGCTATATTAATTTATATGATTTTAACGATTATTGCGGTCAATTCCAATATTTTTACATAAAGTTGCTAATTTTTTTTTATTACAATGCTAATCATATTGTGCGTATGTAGGGTGTTAAATGGATTTTCTGAATTAAATAAATTTATAAAATGCTAAAATTATTATTAAAAATATGATCCATAACTATGTCATAGATTTTTTCATATGAATCATTAGCTTTGATGTTGTTTTGGTTTATTATTACTCTAACAAGTCAAAATTAGATAAATTAAAATTAAAAAGGTAGGGTCTCTAGGTAGTGTTGGAATAGGATATTCATATTAATGAAATAAAATCCATTTTTTTTACATTTCTCTCAGTAGCTTAAGTATTTCATTTTGTACACGGTTCTTTCATCTTTCGAAACATTTAAGAATGGTCTGATTTAGATGACCGACTTTTTTGAAAGAGTTAAACATTGTTTCGTAAATAGGTACGATTAATCGGTTCATTAACAACTTATAATAATAGTATTTAAATGCTCTGATCTAAGGGCTGCAAGAAAGATGTCGTTCTAGCGAAAAAACTGGTTTCCACCGATTATGCTTCTTGTTTAAATGTCAATATATTAAAAAAGGTTAGCAGGTCACTTAAGACGGCTTTGCTTGTTAAAATTTTGAAAAGCATTTCTGTTACAAACAATTTTGTCAGTCTAAGAGTTGCGGCAGGTCTTAAAGCAGGGCAATAATAATCAGACCTTTTGGTCCTTTGTCCGCAAAGTAGAGGAAAACTTCTTGAACAGTAGGAGATCATCAATACCACCTCTGAAAGATGGGGACTATATTTTTTCTACAGCTCAAGAAAAATGTAATCTCTTCGCTCGAAAATTTGCAGCAAACTCTAATTTGCCTGATTCTAACTTAATACCCCCGATTATCTCTCTAGCCAGTTCATCGATACGCAGCATTAGATTTAGATCTAGAGTTGTCGCTAAAGTCCTTGCAAACATTAATACCAACAAGTCAGCCGGTCCGGATTGTATTCCCCCAATTGTCCTCAAATTTATGACCATAATCAACTTCCAGCTGATGAAATATTTGGAAGGCACAAGGGTTTGCTGTGTAAATTGAGGGTAGTTGGCCTTCACGGTTCGTTAATTTTATGGATTGAGAATTTTCTTCTTTGTCGCAAAATCCAAGAGGTGGTGGATGGTGTCCAACCAAAGGGTTGGACTAATTTCCATCAATGATCTTCTATCAGCAATTCTCAATCCAATATGCTCCTATGCTGATGACAGCTCACTTTCCACCTCTTACAGTTTACCTTCTTCTTCATCGCGAAACGATGTTCTCGCAGAAAGAATGGCTATGAATGATCGCCTTACGCAAGATATCAATTCCATTCTTAAATGGGGTGAAGCCAACAGAGTTGAATTTAATCCCAACAAATTTCAATCCTGTGTTTTTCTGGCCGAACTGATGGTTATTCACCGTCTTTTCTGACTGGTGAATCCAGCTTGGCTACGTCTGACACATTTGAGATTCGCGGTTTAACTATATCAAAGAGAATGTCTTGGGCTGAACAAATAAATAAAGCAGCGATTGGTGCAGCCAAATATCTTGGGTTTTTACGACGATGTAAGTTTTACTTTAATACTTACAATATATAAGACCTACATATGGAGTATAATTCTCATATTTGGGCTTGGGCACCGAAAACTCATTTAACTGCACTCGATCGGGTCCAAAACCGAGCATCTCGAATAATTGAAGACGTAAAATTATTATCTTATCTTGATTCTCTTTCCCATAGGCGTAATGTGGGAGCCTGCATGCTTGTTTTACAAGTACTTTCATGGTCATTGTTCATCGGAACTTTATGAGTTTATGCCTGGTTTGTCAAAGCCCGCGCGTAATTTGAGACGCCTGGTACACCGATACAATCTGGAAATTAAATTCGCGAAGACCAATAAATTTAAAAATTCATTTTTTGTTAGGAGTACGCGAATGTGGAATAAACTGGACGACAAGACGTTTCCCTTGGAATACAATTTACAGAGATTCAAACTTAATATCAAAAGTAAACAACTAGAAGACTAAAAACCTTTATTCCTTATATTCCTCTCTTACCCTTTTCCCTCCTAATCCTTCCTTTTACTTTTTGCAGTAGTGCTGTGTGTTAGTTGCTGAAACTTTCATATATATACATACCTATATCCTAATGCTCTGAACATTTATATAAAAAAAAAAACAAAAAAAAAAAAAACGTCAAAATGTCGTTTCTTCCAATTCAGTTTTATTCTGAATAATTCTTCGAGGCAGTTCAATTTTTTTCTCTGGGCTCTAATGGTTTCAGAGTAAGTCGCCTAAATTGCCACTCGTGCAAATGAATGATTACTTGCCAGAAAATACTGGGATTGTTTAATCTGGATTGCAATGAGTTCTACGCCATTTCATAGTTGTTATCTGTTGGTAGACAATTTTTTTTAAATGCAATTTTAAATATGCCATTTTAATTGTATCGGATAATTTGGTATTCCAATTGATCATACACGAAAAATGTTCATTGGTTGAGCCTTTTACCTCACTTATTTTCCGTGAAATGTTGGAATTTCTATTTTTGGTAGCTGAATTTATCGAATCCTCGCTAGCGTTATTGTTATTGTTTCCATTAGTATAGGATGATATGTAAGTTACTGATTACTTATTTTGCCTTTTGAACATTTGGCTGTTTACGGCTTCTCTCGAAATTGATACCTGACGTGTTGGTCGTAGCAGCTGCAGGCCACTATTGCTAGTGATTGTTTGTCTTTGAAAAATTGTCACTCGAGAATAGTAAAATAATAATTTTGGCCATTCTCCAATTAGATGATTATTTCCTGGATTCGATCAGCTTTGCTGAAAGCACTCTACCCTTTTAAAGTTAAAATTCTTTTCAAAATTAGTATTTGGTTCCCATTTAGAAATATCATTTGGCGAGTAGATGCAACTATAATTTGATTACTTGGTCGAGACGCCTGTTGTAAATAGGCTAGTTTTGGTGTTAAGCTTGCTGAATGTTGTTAGATTAAACAACAACCGAAATTGGCACCCAATATACCATTTTAAAGTGTTTTCCCCTATCATAGAAATAATTATGTCGTTGGCATATGGTTTCACTAATTATTTAGCAGTGGTGTAAGCTTAATACAGTCAGCAAATCATTACACTATTCAACATTGCTGATACATTGAAATTTGCATTTTTTTCACAAACTTGTGTTTCAGAATATTGTTCTAATATATTATTATTAGAAGCCACTTAATTATTATCAGAACTAATTCTCCTTCATTGAAGTTGAGTTGTTCAGTTAACCATTTGGATCTTGAGTTGAGGCACGCTTTTATTTGGATTAATATTGTTGAGAGCCCTTCAAAAGTTAGTGTAGGCCTCCAAGAATCTTTTATATGTTGCTTTGTAGATTTCATTTCGGCTTCCCATAATCCTCCAAAGTGAGGACTTCCAGAAGAATAAAGTGCCATTCGGTTCCATTTTCTGCTAGTTTAGCACTCAATTCTTTACTCTGTTGTTAAGTTTGCTTTTTTAATATTTTACTACCTCCCATACAATTTGTACCCCAATCGCTGAATAATTTAAGACATAAACTTAATGGCCTTTATAGTCATACATATAAATACAGAAATATACTGCTTGCAAATTTAGGTGCAACTTCCTTTGTATAGCATCAAACTGATTGAACCAGCGTAGTCTACTTCACTTGTATGGAGATGATGTCAAAACTCCCATTAATTGTTGTGAGGTTGCCACTTTTACTCTACTACCTACCAAATAATTATAGATTATATAACGGATTGAGTTATTTGCGTTTATTATCCAGTAACTCAGTCTTGAATATGCTAAAGCTAAATCCGTCCATGCAGTGTTTTGTGGTGTACTTCTTTGGATATCAATTTCGATAATTGATGATTTTGAGATAATTTGGATGTTTCTCATAAAATGCTAGGTTTGCGTTGTTGAGTCTGCCTCCAACTGTAAATAGCCCTTTGCCATTGACAAAGGGGTTAAGTGCGATTATTTTTACTATCCTTTGCTAGACCTTGCTTGTTTAATCTATCAGAGTTTTCTGACGCGGATCTGTTTTTGCTCTTTCAGGTATATATTACTCCACCATATACGTAACATATCAATAGGTCCTATTGAAAATTGGCTCTGCAAGAAGCTTTTCGTCTTCGATTTCATTGTTTAAACCCATAACAGTCTTGTCTGGTAATGGTTTGGTGTTTGTTTCTAAAACTAACACTTGTGTTTGTGTTTTAAACGGGAACCGCTCAGAACTGGACATTTTATAACTGGATATTTCAAAATAGGATTTGACAAAACGAAATAAGATACAAAAAATATTTCAAAATTGGATATTTCAATACGAGATAAGGTACAAAACGTAAATTTTAATTTTATTAAACTTAAAATGATTTTTTAGGAAAGTTCTGGAATATGGCCAATTAGAGAGGAACTCGGCTAGTTCTTAACCGATTTTGTTGATATTCGATATGTAGGAAGAAAATGAAATTTAAAAATGATTTTTTGGGAAAGTTCTGGAATATAGCCAGTTAGGAAGGAACTCTGCGAGTTCTTAACCGATTATGATGAAATTCGATATGTAGGATGAAAATGGGATTTTAAAATGATTTGTTGGGAAAGTTCTGGAATAAAACCAGTAAGGTTCCATACTTGAATATTTCTAAGGAGAGAAATAGAATTTTCCTTCACTTAATGGTTTTTTTTAATTGGTGCTTTTCTCATCTTATTAAAATAATCATTGACTTGAAAATCATTTTAAAATCACATTTTCATCCTACATATCGAATTTCATCATAATCGGTTAAGAACTTACCGAGTTCCTTCCTAATTGGCCATATTCCAGAACTTACCCAAAAATTCATTTTAAGTTTAAATCACATGTCGAAATATCCTGTTTTAAAATATCCAGTTTTGTACCATATCTCGTTTTGAACCTTATCTCGTTTTAAAATATCCAGTTTTGAATTATCCAGTTTTGTACTATATCTCGTTTTATACCTTATCTCGTTTTGAATTATCCAATTTTGAAATATCCAGTTTTGTACCATATCTCGTTTTGTACCTTATCTCGTTTTAAAATATCAAGTTTTGAATTATCCTGTTTTGTCAAATCCAGTTGTAAAATATCCAGTTTCGACCGGTACCCGTTTTAAACAGTGAAGGAAATTTTGGCTGTATGTCAATTATAACTTGGTGGTGTGAATTGCCGTTTGATGCTGAAAATCTTGAGACTGTTGCTTTGACTCTTGTTTTTGCCAAACTAAACTGTTGTCTTCTGTGATGAACGTGGCTTGTCACCCTGGCCTATATGGGCTAGCAACAGCACTTTCACGAGTGCTGTTGCTAGCGCACGGAATTACTGCCGTTGTTAGTTGTTGGCGTTATGTTGTGTTTTGTCTTATTGCTGGTTCCTTCTTCTCGATGTAGTATGTGTAGTAACGTACGCCCTTATTTACTGCGCATGTAGATACTCAGTAGTTGTGTCATGTAGCTGTTCTCTAACATTGGCTGATTCCGCGTTACAGGATGGTTGGTTGGTCATCGTTTTTAAGTCCACACTCTGGACAAGTGACCAAGTATGTTCTGCGAACAAGTAAATTTTTGTTGTTGAATCTATACTCTAATATTTCCCATGCTGCTTGATAGTTGTCTCCAGTTGTTTCTAAGTGGGACAATAGTTTGCCTGCTGATCCTGCTACGTGAATTTTTAGATAGTTCATTTTGTGCGTATTCGTTAGTTGCTTATTTGTGTGAACTAACGTTTTAAACGTATCTGCAAATCCTACCCACTTGGTGTAATCCACTTGAGAATGAAGGATTTCTTTATGGATTTTAACTTAATTTTCATAGGTGTTATGTTATTTTCTTCTACTTCGGTGTTACTTATACTTACTTACTTTTATAGTTCGTGGTTTTCTATGAAATATTTCGAGTTTGCCTCATCACATACAATTGTGTGTAAAATCGTTTGTTGAGCTTGATCACCTACAACGATCATCTCAGTACAGTAAAGGGCCAACTTTCGCCTGTAATGCTGTTGATTTTTTTTTTAAATTTTGCAATTTTGTTATTTCGATCCATCGATTATTTTTTAATGATTTTAATGTTACTTGTTGGTCATCAACAATTCATACTACTAATACTAATTTTTTCTGAAACTGACTTAAGTTGGCATACATTTTAACACATTTATTAAGTAACTAAACTAAATTAACGATTTGTTTGCTAGTTTATTCACATATGATAACCTTGTTTTAAGTTTGATTTGACCGTCCACCTTTTCATTAAAATAACAATCATTCCAGCTTTTTTTTCAATCTGTTTTGCAACTGTTATTAACTGCTTTTCCAGCGATGTGTAATAGCTTCATTGATTTTAGACTTTTGTGAACTGATACATTGGAAACAAAACTTTCTTCTTCGCCCAATGCGGCCGATTTTTCTTGATTTCATCACTCAAACGCTGCAATAAGTTCGCATAATATACTCGCCAATTTTTGCCATGTTTAGAAATTCACTGAGAGCATTAACTATTGATGGCTGCCAAACTTATACTAAACACCTTCAAATTTATGCTTTATAAGATTGGTACTTTCCACCATAGTCATTATTTTCCAACAACACGCGCCATCTATACGTCGGAGCGTGTACTTGTAGGTCAACCCTCGTAACTTAATTTATTTTCGGAATATTTGCCATAAAGATTCAGACACTTGGGCATGGTTCCAAGCCAATTAGTAAATTACTATTTAAGTTCAGTCAAAAAAGTAATAGATTTTGACCACTTCAACTGCTTCTGCATGTATTAAAAAACGAAGTCCACGCCAATGATCTTTGATTTTTGGAAACAACAAATCACTGGTTGCTCAATTCGAACTGTAAGTCGGGATGGCTCATCAATTTTATAATTTAACTGTTTAACTAGTTGATCGCTTGGTTTAACTAGTTCGTATTTTGTGATACTTTTTTTTGTACTAATTTACACGATCCATTGCGCACGCGGTTGAATCTAACCAAAATGTCATTAATTGTACTTCTTTTACATCTTGTCCTTAATTGACTCAAATCGTGTTTTTATATATTCCTTCGGCAGACAGACCTCCACAATTTTGTTTTGTTTAGGTTCCTGATCGGTATTGCCAGTTTTTTTGTAGTGATTAACTTTCAAAATAACGACGTTTAGGACCTTGAAACGTACAAACAACATACAGTTGATAATACTTAAATTTTAATAACTTTAATACTTCAATTACATCTGTTTCGTTGATAACAAGTTACGCTTAATTAATTTTTGTGTATTTGCACTAAACCACCATATATTGCGGACTAATATTGTTTTGTTACGCCATAGATATGTGATGTTTTAGAACGTAATCTTATCAACTGCTAGCTATTAATGATCTTTAATTGCTGTCGATTAAACTTGTATTGTGTTAGCGATTGTTTGGAATTCACGTCCACCTAACGTTTAAGTATATGTCACTACTAATTCTATCTACACAGTCTTAGGAATCTTTACATAAATAATATAAAATTGTGTCGCGTGACTGTGCTATCATCACAATATTGTAATTAGCACTTTATTAAAAAAAAATTAGATCCGGATATTTCGTTTTGTTCGTTATTATCAACATGCCTGCATCATGTGATATTTAAATAGCATATAATATGTTACTAGAATCGAGATTATATTTGTTGTTTCTGGGCCATAATAAATTCTTATTTCCACGGCCTATAAAATCCAAAATTCTAATTTTTAATGGTGATCCTATAATTAACATTGACATTAAACCGTGACATGTTTAGATGATTGTTGATTTTTTTGCAATATTACTATAGTAAATTATGGTCACCAGAGCTTGGCGCTTTAATTATTAATAATAATAATAAATCGGTTTTTACAAGCCATTGCTGGTCAGTACCGAATTAATAATCGGGATGAACAATCGGTTTCGGTCCCGAGTCTGCTCTTTCTATTGTTCTAGATAATCGGAAGAAGACAAGTCGTTCTCTACCCCGAAGAGCTATATCATCGCTGACAGCTACCTTTGCGATTTCCAATTGGCGGTTAGGTCAATGGTGAACATTGAGTAAATCAGATACATGCTGCTTCAAATGTCGAGTATCGCATCCAAGTTAACACTAAGGTTTCCATCAGCGCAATAAATGTCCTGAGTTTCCACCAATTTTGGCGGTATCTAGTTACTTCTTTGTTGATTTTGTTTAAACATAGTTTTTTAAAGATTCTTTTTTCTAAGAACGATAAGTAAAAAACCTTATCGTTCTTAGAAAAAAGAATGCAGTACTCAGGCACTGAAAAACGCCATGATACTTGGGCCAAGTGTTTCCAATAAGAACAAAAGCTACAAGAAAACTCAACAGAAACCAACTAAGGTTACTAAAGTGTAGCCCAGAAACTTTCTTCGCTAATAGCGAAGAAGTAAACACCAAATTTAGGGCTTTAATAAATCCTGCGGCTTCAGGATAAGCCGTTAAAAGTCTGCAATGTCAGTATTATAATTATTATCGAAACCTCAAAAGTCGAAGATATCCTGACTAACAAAGACTTGGAAGAGGTTGGGCCTGAAAAGAGATTACAGCCAAAATAACGGTGAAACCACATAAAAAGACCTTAAAGTTGGTTTCAAAACTAGAACCAGCACAGTCATTGAGGTGCCGCCAAAAGCCCGGAATACTATTCTATTCTATACTATTCTATAAACGCAGAGTATATACCGGATGTTCTTCATGCTGAGTTTTCTACTACCTCAGAGTCTTAAGGTGCTTTTATTACCTTGCATTTGGGCACATTGCAAAGTCCTGCAAAGGCAATGATTTAATTTGCGGAAACTGCGCTACTGATCGGACATGACCACAAATCATGTCCAAAGGAAGCGGAAGGTGCTAAATATGTTAGCAGTTAAAAGCTAACGAAACCTTCAACCACTCCTCAAACTACAGAATATGCTCTGAACTTAGTCGTTCGAAAAACTATTTATGACCAATAAAGAATGTGAAGTAAGATCTGCTCATGGTAATGTTTATCTGATCTTTTTTCAATTCTCTGATGAACCAGTGAATTACATCAATAGCCTTGATAAAATTATGGAGGGTCTCAAAAAACTTTTTTTTTTCATAATTGGTGACTTAAATGCTAAGTTCAAATAAGGACACAAACGAACGAGGAGCCCTCGTTTAAGAAACGGCCTCTTTGTTATAAACAAAGAAGGTCAGCCAAGAACCTGAGTGAGTGGTAGGTTGTTGAGAAAAGTTACCAATTAGGAAGTAAAAAAAGACTTGTAGTGATCGCCGAGCTATAGTTCCAACTTTAAAACCTCTAAGCGCACATGATAGCAACGAATCATCAGGCAAGGTTTCCCGATATACGCTCAAACGTGCAAATTATGGGAAAAGTTTCGATAACTTAATGGAAACATTATAAATTGCCGGAAAATATAACATGCGCATCCAATGAGGATATAGATGTAATAGAAAATAAAATCACGAGCTCAATAATTGGTCCTTGTGAGAAAAGCATACAATGAAAATGTGCGCACAAAGGGAAATCAGTTTGGTGGAACAATAGGCTAACCACAACAACGAAAGTCTAGTGATTGCATTACTTACATGTGATTGTGTTGACGGGGCTGATAGAATGGATTGTCACCACCGAAGAATATTAATAAGCGCACAAAAGGAAATTTTTCTTGGTATTACAAAAAGTTACAGAACTGTATCAACAGATGCAGTTCCTGTATTACCTGGCATAACAGCAATTAAAATATTGCTGCAAGAAAGAGTTGCTAGGTATAACTTAAGAAAAAGGACAAATAGCGGCAAACCTTATTGGTTCGCTTAAGCGGCAGATGTGGAAAGCATCCATTGCAATATGGCAAGAAAGATGTAACAATTCGATGGATGGAAGGACAACTTTTAGTTTCCTTCCAAACATCGAAGAAACGTTAGATAAAGGAATTGTCTGTAAAATCTCTACCTGACGTCTATTCGACCCAAAATCGAGAATACGATCAAAATGAAAATGTGTATTAGTAGTTGCTTACCGCCACCGATCGCATTTAGATTCTTTAACCCGATAGATTTCTATCTATATTTTGTTGAATTGATTTTTGATCAGCTAAACCTTACCAACACATAAAATTATAAAATGTGCGTAAACATAGGAGACCACTACTGTCAATGTAAATGTCATTTTGTTTTTCAATTTTATTTTTTAAGAACTAATTACTATTCCATTCGACGGCGGCCATGTAATTTTGATAGAACATTTTAAGACGTGTAAATTTATAATTGTAATTCATTTTGGTATTTTAATTTATTTCTAATATACATATATTTTTTTTTTGCTAATCGATTATTTTATTACAGCAAATCCGTAAGCCGGCGAAAAATAGCAATCTCGGTCGTAATAGCTTTAATTGTGGTCGGGATAATCACTGCAGTTATATTACTATTTGTTCTTGGCGATGACCAAAAAGGTACGATTGTAACAAATGGACTTGAATGTGCGGCAATCGGTAAAGGTATTTTACAAAAAGGTGGAAGTGTTGCAGATGCTGCAATAGCAACACTATTGTGCGAAGGAATTAGTTGTCCACAGAGTACGGGTATTGGCGGTGGATTTATAGCTACAATTTATTTGAAGGAAAGTAATAAGGTTGAAACGATTATTGCCAGAGAACGGGCTCCTGAATTGGCTAAACAAGATATGTATGTTTTAAATCCCGACGATTCTTCAGTTGGTGGACGAGCGATGGCCGTACCTGGAGAAATAAAGGGTTACTGGGAACTTCATCAGAAACATGGAAAACTAGCATGGAGAGAAATATTTCAACCCGCAATAGAATTATGTCGTCAAGGGCATCTTGTGCCAGAATACTTGGGTAGAATTCTGGAACGACAAAAAAGTATTATCATGGCCGAAGAATCTCTACGGTTAGTATTTTGAATCGCTATACGCATTGTAATCAAACAACTAATGTTTTCTGTTTAATTTTTTTTAGTGAAATTTTTATAAATAGTGCAACAGGGGATGTATGGAAAACAGGGGATAGGATTAAACGTCTAAAATTAGGTGATACATTAGAAATTATAGCAAAAGAAGGACCAAATGCCTTATATAATGGAACATTGACAGAAGGATTTTTGAATGATATTAAATCGTTCAATGGGATAATAACGCGAAATGATTTATTAAATTATAAACCACGTTGGGCTAAGCCAGCAACTGCAACCATTTTCAACAATCAGTATACATTTTATTCAACTCCAATGCCTACGTCCGGGGATATTGTGGCATTTATGTTAAATTTATTGGATTCGAATATGGATAAGACACCGACCCTTTCTACATATCAACGAATGGCTGAAACTTTTAAATTTGGTTTTGCTAAACGTTCGGCAATGGGTGATCCTGATTTTATATCAAACGCTGATGATATTATTAAAAATCTTACCAATTCCACATTTATTTCAACAATCCGTTCACTCATTAAAGATGATACAACATTTAATGACTACGATTATTATGGACCGGCTTTCGAAACACCCGATGATCATGGTACCGCACACATTTCAATAATTGGACCAAACGGTGATGCAATTGCGGCAACCGGTACAATAAACAATCTATTTGGATGCAAACGGCGAAGCAAATCGACTGGCATTATTCTAAACGATGAAATGGATGATTTTAATAGTCCATTAACAGCTACATCAACACTTCCTACAGCACCGGCGAATTTTATACAGCCCGGTAAACAGCCCATATCATCGATGGCCCCATCGATTATTGTCGATAAAAATAATAATGTGGTAATGGTGGTAGGGGGTTCAGGTGGTAAAAAAATTACCACTTCAATTGCGTACATAATCATTCGTCATTTGTGGTTTGGCGAGAGTATTAGTGAAGCTGTAGCGGCACGTCGTATTCACCATCAATTAGTTCCAATGCGGCTGGACTATGAAGATGGTTTTGACGAGACCATAGTAGAAGGTTTAAAAAGTAAACATCACGCTGTACAAGAGTTACCAAACGATGCTGGATTTGCTGCCGTGACAGTTATAGCCAAAGAGAATGATATCTACAAAGGAGTATTCGATCCGAGACGTGGTGGCAGTGTCGAAGAAAATTTTAGTGTTTAGGAACTTTTAAAAAAAATTTAGTTTTAGGAGATACAATTTTTTTTTGTTTAGTTTTTAAAGTATATTTTTGCCAACATACTATTTTCTCGATTTTCTTTTACTTAAGAAAATTTACTTACTACATAAAACTATTTTTGTTTATATTTGTGATAATTTATTTACAATAAAAAAAAAAATAATAAAATATTTTTTTAAATACAAAAAGTAATTCAATAACGAAAAAATGTAATTTTTAAACATTTTTTGTTTTTTAAAATATGAATAAATTAATAACGATAAGAATTGTCAAAGGTAGTTTTTCGTCCTATACGTTTTTTATCCTTGTTCACAATTCAATGTAGATGGCAGTATTTTTTCGCTTTGTTTCTAATTTTCTTATCTCCATTTTTAGAACAAAATGTAAAGAAAATTTGGTTTATTTACTAGTGACATCTGTGGAAAGTTATTTTATTAGATTTAAATAGATATTGTGAACTAGTCATAAAATATACAATGGAAATTTAAGTTTCCTAGAAAAAGTCGATTACTACTCTATCTGATGGCATCACATTTCACCTTTACTTTACAATCTAGAGCTCGTTAGAATGTAAAGATTTCTCCAACCAATTTTAGTTGGAGAAATCTTTAGTTCTTAGCGTGAAACTCAATTTATTATTAAAATACGTAAATATATAAAAAAATCTTTAAAAGTCATAACTAAATAACGGGTTATTGATTCAAATGTACATGACCGTTTCTCTATATTCAACTATTAATAGATTGATTGACTGTTGTACCAAGCTCCCGGGTAACGCTGGGTCTATTCCTACGACAGTTTTATATAAAATAATAGGTAAGGAAGGGAAATGTATTATTTATATACATCTATATGTATGCAGACGCCAGAACATGCACATATACACAAATACACGAATATTCATGCATATGTTTATACATATTAGGATATTAGGATATTTGCTAAAATTTCACCAATAAATAAATTATACAAATTATTATTATACAATACCTATCATCATAAATATAAATAAGATTTAAAATTTTATTCTACTACCGGCTTTTAAGACTACCAACAATGGATGTGGAGCTGGGTTAACATTTATTTTTTTAGGAGCACACATATATACATAAACAACCGGGTTCCCCTGTTCAGTAAACTTTCTCATTCTAACTTTAGAGTGATACTCTTCTGAAAAAAATTAAAATTCTAATCTAATCGGAAATCATTAATTTGAAAAATTATAATTTTAAAATATAAATTTTAAGAGATCGAAGAAAACAAGTCCGATCTCTTAAAAAAGGTCACCGAGTCCCAAACACAAAATTCTAAATTATATTCTATAACTTACAGATTAAAAAAAAAATAAAAATAATAATTAAATAACCGTTAAACTGACAAAATTGGTTGTTGATATTACAAGAAAATCCAATTGTTAAAATGATCAACCAACACTCTCAAAATACACAAAACTCCAAAATATATACAAATTACAGGTTTAAAAAAATTATTTAACACGAAAATTAAATAAAATAACCGTTAAATTGACAAAATAATTTCTTGTTAATTATAAGAAAATCAAATTAATCAAAATATATCTTAGTGTTATTATTAGAGATTCCACGATAGTAAAGCCAAGAGAGGGCATTATTTCATGTTTTGTGGTAAACCACGACTTATTATATTTGATTATAAATGCAATGCATTTCTGTCTGGCGATGAATACCGTATTTTTGTGTTGCTCTTTATTATGAGAGTATTTACACATACCGAAGATTCATGAAAATACTTTATTGCAAATAATGTTTTGCTTTTGACGGACGGCCGAAACATACGGAAGAATAGCGAAAATAATCGAAATCATCAAGTATTTCATTTTTGTTTTGCACCTGAAATGTTCTCTTGCTTCTTTCTTTCAATTTATTTTCATATCGAGCATTTGTTTCTACTAAAGTAAATCAATCGGAGTCGAAGTGTTTTTATTTCGAGTGACCGTGAGAAAGAAACTGCCATCAAAAAACAAAAACAAAAGAATATATCAATCAGAGACCTGTAAACCGCTTCGCACTTCTTCTCAAAAACACTTTTAAAAAAATTTACCAATGCGTTGCAAATGGACTTAGACCCCGAAATTGACTCTCCATTATAAGACATTACTTTTGGGTAACCAACAGATTTTCTTTTTCTATCCATAAATGAAAAAAAAAAATAAAGATAAAAAATCTTAGGTTTAAGCTAGGTTCAAAGAAGACATCCCTAATCTATTCTTCATAAACTGTATTTATCAGTCATTGCACTTATGTGCAAGTAGTGCGTGTCTAAAACTGCTTTATTCTGTGGAGCAATTGGTAAGAAACGTTTTTAATTCTTAAATGTTGGATCAATTAAAGGAATACAATAGATTCAATAGAACTATCAAATTTTGTGTTAAGTTTGAGTTAAGTTTGACCTCATAGTTCCGCGGCAGTAGATTTTTTCAGACTGAATCCCAACAAAATCCAAAAAAACAAGCCGTTATAAATGGACACGGTCGATTCAATGATGACATCCAAAGAACTACTAACTTTACAACAAAATCCTTTACAAGGATGACCCAAAAAAGGATGTCACGAACAGCACATCTGCCAAACCAGTACATGGGGCGGAGGTGGACCACATCAGGGCATAGTGATGTCTAGCACAGTAGCACGATATGTATAGCAAATGAGCAGAACTGATATTAAGCTAAACGTTTGATCCTTTTGTTTGGTTTTTTATCTCTGCTTTAGGTTCTCGGGAAACGAATCATCCAAATTTATATTTTAAAATTTTACTTTTTTTTCTTTATGCAACCAGACTTACAGTTTCAGCAATTAGAATTTTTTTTAGTGTTTATCCCCTGCAATCTGTTCTGGGGCCGAAGCTCTCCCAACTCTTTCGCGGTTAACTTAACGACCTACTTTACACCATTACTATCCAAATCGAGGACGTGCGTATACAGGATCGCTTTTAAATATCCATCTGCACATTGCATTGCTCCAGCCAGCCTGTATTGGCATGGACGATGGTTCGGCCCATGGATTCTGCACTCCAACAAGAGGTCATAGTTGTGTTCATCATCATTATCGATGATCTTGGCCTCATTGAACGAGTTTTTTGACAATGGAATTTGCTAATTTGCAATGTAAATCTAGGCTGGCATCAAACGACATGTCCCTAAACTAGTCAATATTGAAAAGCGACGCAACAAGTTTCATAAGTTTTTTAAAATACATGTCGCTAAGTTTTATCCTGCTTTTGATCACGTTCGCAAAGAATTCAAGATCTTAAATATAGGTTCTTATACAATAATTACATTTTGAGTATTAAGAAGGACTTGTCATCAAATTCGAAGTTGTTCTGGAGGTTCATTAATGCCAAGTGGAAAATTTCTGGATTTTTAAGACCTTTAAGAGCTTTAATGCCAACTCTCCTCCGGGTATATGCAATTTGTTTTCAATGCATCTGTTTAATATCCTGCGCCATCACTTGTTAGTTTGTCACCTATTTCACCTAAGGTTCGAGATTATTTATACCATCTCGATATTAATAAACGTGGTGGAAATGGCGGCATCCACCCATTTTATTTAAGAACTGTGCGATAAGTCTGGCATTAGCGATTGTCCTTTTATTTAATGAAAGTTTTACGGGAGTTTTTTTCCTGATCATCGGAACATTTCAGTTATTTGTCCAATATTCACGTTATAGATGAAAGAAACGATGTGGAAAACTACCATGGTATTGCGATTTTGTCAGTCCTGCCAAAGCACTTTGAATCCTTGGTAACAATATCTAGATGATCAATGAATGTTCCCCCTTCGAGGAATTTTTCGCAACTAGATTCACGCAATCAATAGTATCAATAGTTTCTGTATGACATATGGCAAGTGTCCTGACTATTCTGGACCTAATATTCTATACCTTCCAATTTGTCTTTCTGTGGATGTATTGGGTTTTCAAATATTTTTCGTGGATTTTCTCTATCACAGTTTTAACTGTGTTTTTGTAGTATCCTTTTCCACTCTTTCCTGAGCTTTTCATTTTGTAACGATCATCAACCAGAAAAACCAAGTCGTTCTTTACTCTCAGAAGACTTCGCAGCCTATGAAATGGTGTCACTTACAGTTTGCTATTTAGCATCGGTATCACCTATTTAGCATCGGTACAAAGATAGCCAGGCTAGCGTATTCGCTATCTTTTTGGCTTTGTTACCGACATCAGGAATCATTCTCAGCGAAAAACGTGATAAGTGGCTGATTAATTCGGATGAAATATTCCTAGGTAGTAACCTTTTAATTTTCACTTCAGTTGATTGGCTCTTTTTCATATTATGTAAAGCAGTAATTTGTGTGACGTGCAAAAAAATGCTCTGTCACGATAGTATTTCCATTTTGATCAATCCCGTTTCTTGAATATATTACATAACGCGGCTGAATTCATCACTTTGTCTTACTACTAAAGAAATCATAGTTCAAGAGCTACTTTTAACGTTTGGTAAGCAACCGATTTGATTACATATTTTGGATGCCTTAAAATAGTACCTTGAATGTGATAGCCATAATGAGGTCAAGTGTCATCTTATTCGAGTTCTGAGGTACCTTCTGATCATCCAAATTGGGGTAGATGAGTCTTTTTCTTTGGGTTGGCTATCATCCGTTGGAATGTGATCACCAATAATTGACAGGTTGGCTATTCAAAATTGCAGCCAAAGTAAAACTGCTTGTTTTACCTATGAACCTAGAAAAAATCAACTACCATAAATGCCGAGGTTATCTCTTCTAAAAAGCATATTATAGCCATGAGGCACATGGTAAACTACTGTAATTTTGTAAAGGAACATTTATTTCAAATCTATAAAAATAAATACAAATTTAACTTCATCTCGATTATCAAACAGCCAGCATCCTGCTATGTACACTAACCATGGTGCAATCACAATTTAATACAACATTAGCGTTGAATCATTTTTCTCTACAACAATTGTTGGTGGCGGTGGTTCCTTATTAATTAATCTCGTTCGGTACCAAAGCAATATCATGTTAATACCGTGAAGGCATACCACAAGAATGATTAACCTTAAAATGTAAAAATTAATTTTTATAATTAAGTCTTTCAATATAAATATATCGTATACTAATACCAATAAGAGTATCCCAACACTGATGCACCATCTGATTCGAATACATTACCTACTCGTAATGTTTCGCGAATTGCAACGTTATCGACAATTGAAATGCCAAATAGAGCACCATAAAGTATTAACACAATGGCGGCTAGTAACGCGGTCACACCATTCCAAATATATAGGCCAAATATACTAAATATTTGTTCGACCGGATTAAATACAACATTTATAATTGAAAATATGGCCGAAACTAAAGCGAACACCAGTGTTAATGCCAAAAATATTACCACACTTAAATATAGGCCAGCATTTATAAAACTATCGTCCGATGTGGCTCGTTGAGTTATTTCAACTTTTCCCGTTACATTATATTTTTTACCAGTCGTTAAACTTTTTGGCGTCGGACATGTCAGTCCAGTTAATTCGGTACCTTTAATCAAACGTTCGAGTTCTTGATCTTGTAGATCTGCATCGGTTTGGCAACTGTATGCACATTTATTTTCACCATAATCACAAACTATTGATAATTCTTGAACTCCAATTAGTAGTAAAGTTGCTGTGCCTTTGAAGAGACCATAATTTACGGCACCAAGTGCTTCATTTCCTAAACCAGTTTCAGCTGTTGGTTTTAAGTCACCTTCAACCTAAAAGTGATATTACAACAAAATTAAACAACTACCGAAATAACGATTTTCGGTCAGGAGACAAAAATTTTGCAAAAATTCCGAAGTGAATCATATCGGCACGACAATCGATGCATACACATAAATATAGACATTTTAAAGAGAATACTTATACTAAAACATTTACACAGGTTAGACAATACACCATATAAAACAATCGTTGGATCACAATACTGATAGAGGTACTCCTAGCAATTGATAACAAACAACAAGACACGGAAAACATTTGAACAATCACCAAAATAATAAAACAAATTAATTTGATAACCATCCCAATGACTGTATCGATAGTTACCCAACTGGTCGTAGCAAATGATGTTATGATAAATGCTATCGATATGCAAGAAAGTGAAAATGTTGCAAATAATAAGATCCATTGTGATTTCATCGCCATATTTAAAAATTCACTAGAACTACTTTTTGCGGAATTATTGCGTGAACTGGTCGAAGTAATGGAATACTTAAGACTAACAAAAAAAAAGTCATTATTGCAAAAGTGTAATTAGGTGTGTATTACGTATTATCGATAATTTTTTTAATTAGATGTGTTAGTAGTGTTATCAGTCATAGCACAAGTGATAACCGCAATAATCGTCGCGTATCGTACTATTATAGTATTACAGGTAAATTATTATACAATGCTGGTATCAAGGAATGAATAAATAATTTTAAACTCAATAATTACTATCTACTTATTAGTCATTTAAATTTTTTTATCATTTATTGATAGGTGATAAAACACTTTAATTAACTTATTAAATAACAATAGATTTGATAATAGTGACAAGAATGACAGCATTTAGGCGAAATAAAAATGAATAATGGTTTTCGTTAAGTTTCATAATTATGACGCCGCAATGTTGATTTTGAACGATCATTTCCAAACGAGCATAGTAAACTTAGAAATCATCCACGTTAACCGTTATTGTTTGCAGGACACGTCTAAACTAGTTCAGCTGGTCTTTCCTCAGAGAGGTCGCATCTCTAACCATTAACAACTCTTTCTCAATTTGAGCATATCGTTTTTGCGTGTCAGTTATTGACTTGAAAAAGAAAGTGAGTTTTTTTATCCTGTAAAATAACTGCTCCTTACATAACATAAATGATCTTTAATAGTTAGGGATTTTAAGGATTGCCTCAACCTTTGAAGGATCCACTTATATCCTTTGACTTGTTAATATGTGTCCTACTTAAGAACTTTTTGGCCGACCCCGATGAGGTTTGTCAAAAACCAAAATATTTGTAAAATATTTTCTGTGCTGGTCAAATACCATAATTTTTGGAAATCTTTATCTCTCAAACGGTGTATTGAAAGCGCACAAACGTACACTTTCATCGTCTAATGGCACCATCAAAAAGCCTGAGAAGGCATCCAACGATGGAAAATATCTTAGCCCCGTTCAATTTGGTATTGGGTAATGGGAACACAGTATAGCTTTATTTAAATTTCTGAGTTCTAAGCACTCTCTAGGAAGATTATTGTATAGATTAAACGGAATATGGAAAGGTGGCTTAGTTACTGGTGAGACAGATGGATCGACAACAAGTTTAACTTCTATAGATAAAGTTCCTGTATCTTCAACAAATTTTCATTGCTTGTCACAAACTTATCCAAATCCAAACCCTCACCTCATTTTGTTTTCAGTAATTTTATATGTTTTGGTAATCTAAGCTCGATTTTTGACCCAAAATCAGCGATCAGCGTCATAATTTGAATTACCATTAGTGGCACATATTTGATTTTCCTTTTATTCTTGAAACAGTTTATTCTGTCGACATCTAGTAAAATTTACACACTTACACAGCAGCAAATATATCGTTGCATTCAAATTACGATTCTGAAAACTACTTGAGTTAACATTAAAATTTTTATAATTAGCAGCTGAGTAAACTCTCTTTCTGCTGCTTAGCACGTGTTAATGCTATTTCTCTAATACAGCAATCGCATTTCCAACTTTCTATTTGTAGTAATCACGATTCTTGACACTTAGAATATCTTTTAAGGTAATGTCTTCTTGCCTTAGCAACTTCTTTTCCGTTTCCAAATTTCAGGTTATATTTTTTCTGGTTGACAATTTTATTAATATTCGTCTATAAGCTCCGGGTTGGTTTATTTTTCTTCGTCCATGTTAAATGAATTGAACGCCTCTATATATTTATCGCCGATAAATATATAGAGTGTACTTTATAAATTTATAAAGTACATATTTGCATTTATAGGCATTTAAACGTCTGATATCTATTTCTACAAAAACTTAAATTTTTGAAGCAATTTTTAGGGTGATATTACCTATGTGCGTCATTTTCACTTTAAGTTAACGAGAAAAAAAATTTTTATCTTGCACTATTTTATAAACACTTTAACTTCTGACATCATGTTATTATATCTTAGTTCTTATGATTAATATCGATTAAAATAAAATAAATTGAAATCGTATCCATGCTGTTTGATTTCAATCATTCGAGCAAGCCGGATATAATAATTTATTTCCTTCTCTTTTTTTACGGTTGTCTCATTTACAAATTATTTAAAATTTATTTATGTACTAATGACATCTAGATGTCAACATTTTAATAATTAATATTACATTTCCCTAAGAACAGTGAATGGAGAATTTGTAACAGTCTCAGCTTACCGGCTAATATTTGGTTCATAAGCAGCAGCTTATTCTTTGTTGATTCCACGTCCAGTCACACTCCCTATAGGTGGTGTTTTTTTGACATAAAAGTTCACTTATCCGAGTTTGCCAATAATAACTTCAGTTTGAACTTTCATGCCTAATAATTGTGATAATTTTTTTTCGCAATATAACTGATACATTTCTCTGACACGATCTGTTAGCAAACGTAACGTCTCGCCATACTTTTCATACGCACGTATGAGGTTTGTGTAGTATGCAATGCAACTAATGTTACCTGACAATAGCTCGATGGTATTACTATGCGTTCTCACCACGGGCTGATGTATCCCGAATGGTTTTAAATTTGGCCGTCAGAGTTTCCAATTTCCTTGTTTGGGCATTTAATAATTAAGGAAAAAACAAAATGTCGTAGGCAGCCACTTTGATGATATTTTGGCCATACAGGAGACCAGCGATAATCATCCTTATCAATTTGTCAAATCGACTTGTCATTAATCGTTCAAATGTAGCAGGGGCGTCTAAAGCGTATTACTCGAAATTGGTACAAGTCATTCCTTGCAGTAAAGGCCGTCTTATCTCTTTATCGTCCGCATGAATTGCAATCTTTCAACACAGAAAGCTTGCGGGAATCAACACAGAAGCTCTTCGAACCATTATTCTTTTTAACAAGTACAACTGATGTACTGCAAGAGCTGTTTGACTACTCGATTAGCTCAATACGTTTTTTTAACCAGCTTTTCGACCTCTTGTTGTTTCGTTAGTGGTAATCGTTTTGGCGCTTTTCGGATACGAGATGCATTTCCTGTATTGAAACGGTGTTTGCCCCATATCGTCATCGTTGTTTGCAAAAAGTGGGCTAACCCTTGTAAAGCCTTTACTGGTATTGCTTCTGTAGTCAGGAGATAATTGTATAATGAACGAAAAATTCGCATCTTTTCAGGATGTAGTGACTTACCATTTTGCTCATAAGGCTCACAATTTGCGATGTAATCGACTTCCTTAAGCTTTCCAAATTATTCACCTTTACTTGATCACACTTACTACTTGACTCACGTTCATTACTCTTATTCGTATATTTGGTAAGAGTTTCACCAGGATCTTTAGTCATGTTGATGGTTTCTGACCCAAGAGATATCTGGTGCTCTGTCATAAAATTTAGGCGCAGTATGCATTGATCGGTGTTACCAAAAATCGAAGTTAAAACCGTATTCCTCTGATCGTGACTACAAATCAGCACTTTCCGGTTACTGCAGCATCTTCAACAGCAGCCGCTTTCAGTTTATAACGGTCAAAATTATCCATTCGCTTGAGGTACCATATCAGGACGTATTACCGATTTGAAAGCTTAAACCAATGTAAAAGCGCTAAATCCCCACTTTAACGTGCTTTTAACAACCAACCTGTTGCAGTCTTTGCCGAGTTAGGCAATTAGAACGGTGACTCTGGGCATTTTCTCACTTACCCAGTTTACATAAAGTTATCTGGTGGAACTTCGTTTTCCGGATTTTTATTCATAAGGCGAGATAAACAACCATCGTTAAGCTGGTTCTCGGTTCTAAACAGGCCCTGGTAAAGCGACTAGGTTCGAGACTTTTGGAACATTTTGCCGGGAAATTTGAAATTGGGCGTCCATACTACCCTGAGAACATTAAGTCGATTGCACGATTGTGGCGTTAAACATTGCCTGTATCTGGGAAATATTTTCTATGTTTAGTTTCCGCAATTTTACAGAATTTGTGGCTAAGGTGGCTCAGGCTGCTTCGTTTTCCAATGCTGACGCTAATACTTCGTTCTGAGATTTTCCCTTCTTAGTTGTTTTAAGATGAAGTTTTATCTAGACATCTCTATCCACAGGTAACTCATCCAAGACATCAACCTCAGCTTTATATTAAGCTTGCAGCGCGATTTATTATTCCACATCTGGATATAGGATTGTTCATCAATCCTGATTGTCCTAAGATCCAACTCCCATAAGGTTCGGCGATCGCTCGTTTCCACATAGAGGCTGCGGTTTGTAGCACATGAATTTGTAGATAGAATCACAAGGCATTAAGCTGTTCCTAAGCAGTCCATCCATTATGCTGTATCGTGGCCTGAAACTGTAATTTAAAGGACTCTATTGGAATTTCGCCATCAAATGATGGAGGTTTTGGGATTCCTTTATGTCTTCCGGCAGCTAATTCGATTTCAGTGGTTTTTACATAGCTCTGTTGGTAGTTTCTTATGTTTGTTGTTTCTTTAGGTCTGCTTTTCCTGAAAATGATATTATGGTATGAGAAGTTGCACATCTTCGATATCGCCGTCGATGTCTTCTGCATGTGCCTTTTATAGCCTTCAAAACAGCTCCGTTTTGTTGTTTTCCTTGGGAAGACCACACCACATCATCTCTTAGTTGCTAAAATAGAATTGTGTTAATGTTGGTTTTCCTCGTGATTCGGCGGTGCAAAATACCACTTCTTACACCAAATTCTTACGAATGTTGGACTCTTATAATTTGTTCAAATGGATTTGTCAATTTTATAACACCAAACTATTTGTAAAAATTGTGCTCTCTCTCGTCCGATTAATTCACTAATAATCCAATTGAACATTTTGCAGATTGAAAACGTACATATATTTTATACAAATAATCGCAAAACTTCGAATTTATCGCAAATAGAACAGCTAAAGCGGCATTCGTTGTCAGTAAACGTAATAATGGAATGCTTCGATGCAAAATTTACATTTATGGCCCCCAATGCCTCGTTACTTTCTGGTTTAACAAATTATTAGCTGTTGCCAATTTTAATATGCATACTACTAACTCGCTAATTTTTGATTATAAAATTGATTATTCTCCCAGTGTTCGATGAATCGATGCTGAACTGTATTTACTAACAACTCTGTAAAATTTATCCAAACTGTTATAATGGTAATGTAACGCCTAAATGCGTACTATTTAGTTTTGACCACTATGTTCGATCATTAAACATTTGCCAACGATATATTTTTTTTCGTTAATCATTTCACCATTAAACGACTGTACTTAAATTCTGGAATTGAGATAACAAAAGGCCACAACAACAATTACATCACACATGAACATTATACATAAATGCATTGTTATCAACAACAAAATTTTATAACTTCCTTTCACTGAAATTTTATGTCCAGAATAATTGATTTCAATTAGAGGTCGATCATCACTACATAATGTCAAATGGATTATGTTACACTTTGTTTAGACATTTGACATAGATTGACTGAAGGTGACTCATGTTGCGTGAGAATTCAGATTATTTTATCAAAATTTCCGTACGCCGAATTAAATTTTTTTGAACCGCACGCTTTCCCTATAATAGTAAAGTGAAATTGCGTAATAAAAAATAAAAACTTCCCCGTAGTATATGCGCTCGCGGTTTTAGTGACACACTCGCGCGATATACAATTTTATGTATAATTGACGTGCTAATTAGAGAGCTGATTACATTTTTTAAATGCAATAATTTTTTGTTAAATTTATTTGTTTACAGAAGTTTTAAAATTGGACAACAAAAAATTGTTATCAGCTGTATGTATTTTTAATAGTTGTAGTCGCGTAAATTCTGTGCCGAACATAATGGTGATGATGACTCGTTTTATTCAAAAATCTATTTGTGACATAATCGTATATATGTAACGCCGTATATTCTGATTTATCGTGTCTTTTCTAAAAAAAATTTCAGATTTAGCATAATATTGTATGATTTATGTCATGTTCATAGGTGTGTCATATACGCTCAGTTTTGGTTTTGATTGAATTATTAACAGATTTCGCACAACTAAGTATTGGACATATCTTTCTTAGTCACACGATTTTATTTTTACAGGACACCGATTTAGCATGTAAAATATATTTTGTTGAGTCATATGACGATTAATGAGATGGGACTTTAGAATGAAATTTATCAAGTTATTCAACTTTAATGTTATCGTCCACTTAAAATTTCAATCATTTCAAATTTCAGACGTTAATTTCGATTAAATTAATTTAAATGTCAATTTTGCAATTATGGTATATTGAGTTGTTGACATATTGACAAATTTTTGCAATCAAAACTCAATCCTTTAGAAATTAAAAAGCTTTTGAGTGTAGTGTGTATACTTTTAGTGTGCGATAAACTACAGTAAGTTCATATGCCATCTACAGTTATCGTGAATTGATGGCGTTTGTTTTACTGAATCGTTGGGAAAGATGGTGGAAGAGCTAGCTATAAGTGAAAAAATGCAAAAATGCAAAATGTCCCATCAAAACCGCCTATTTCGATTTTAGTGCCTTTTTTGTTGTGTTGGTAATATAGCGTTTTTAAGCTGTCATTTGTGAACATTGAGATTTAGTAATTGAGAATTTCACTGACGCATCGAAATTTTTAAAATCCACTATCGAAGAAAATCATCTTCTCCGAGAAGCAGCATTCGAACTTGATGGTTATGTTACCAAACCGAATTAGTGATCTTTTAAAGTCTAGTGCATTTTGGGTTTATCTCGTGCCGCGGTGATATGAATTGGTCATTAAAATCATGCGATTTAAATCCTTCGGATTTCTTGCTTTGGGGTTTTTTGAAAAAAAAAAAAAAAAAATAAAAAAATAAAAAAAAAAATAAAAAAAAAAATAAATAAATCTGACATTGAGCCACTGCAAAAAGCGCCTTTATATGAATGTTGGAGAGACGTGTTCTTTTTATAAATACTCTGAATGATCATATCTTAAAGTAAAAGCAGGCCGACTTAGACCCTGATATTCGACCACTAAACGTAAAATATATACGATTGAAAAATAAAATATGCCATCTTGCAAACAAATACTCAACCAATAATAGGTTAGTTAGGTACAGCCAAAAACTTTGTAACATTGTAAATTTGAAAATCAGTCAGACAAAAAAAACTTCCATAAATTTTGGACAGATGGTTAATTTTTTTTAAATTCCCTTATTGGTATCTACTACAATCTTAAACATTATTAATTCATCAGTAGGGTTAACATTAGTACTTATGAGATAAGCATAAACTTGTGTGGGTCTGCTGGACCAGTGTCCAGTTCCCTTGAGATATATTATTTATACGATTAGCGTATGTGGTTTGATTTGTTTGAGCCGCCTTACTTCGTTTGTGTTGTCCAGTAGTTATGGCCTCAACGTTGGCGTGGATAAGTAGTCTCTTCTCACGTTTTATGGTACATTCCCTGATAACATCTTCTATCAATTGTATTTCTAGATCATTGTGTATTTCCCTGTTAGTCACAAATCGATAGGCGTTGGTGATCATTCGCAGAAATTTGTTTTGACTCTATTTGATTTATGAGTACAACCCCTTAGCTGGGCACCATACATCCATATTGGTTTGAATATAGTCTGGTAGACTAGTCTTTTGCAATACAGGTTCATTTTGAAATGTTGCCCAATTTACCAGTACATTTGACATTGTTTCAATCGTATCTCTTCAGATTTTGGTCTCACGTGATGTTTCCAGTTGAGCCTTGAATCTAAATGCAGACCAAGGTATTTTGCCGATTCAGCCTGCGGCTTTTCTGACAATTGTCCATTTAGTAACATTGATCATTGCTCGTTAAAGATTGTCCACTGCAATTGGTCGTGATTCGTCTACTGACATAATTACCGTGTCGTCAGCGAACGTGCCGATGAAAGTTTTATTCGTTGTAGGTATATCCGCAGTGTAGAGAGGGTATATGATGGGTCCCAATACGTTTTCGTGTGGAACTCCCGCTAGCGTTGGATAAAAGTCAGAACATGTTTCTTCATGGATGACTCTGAATTGGCGATGAGAGAGGTATGAATCAAGCAGCTAGCAATAGTTTTGTGGTAACATTTTGAATGTCATTTCCTTGTGCCAAACCCTATCAAAGGCCCGGGATACATCCAGAAATACGGCGGGACAATATTTTTTTTCTCCTAACACTTGCTCAATTACTGTAGTTATTTGATGAACTTGATCCATTGTGAAGTGATTATTCCTGAATCCAAATTGAAAATCAGGAACTTTTACCATTGGGTTTAGACGTTTGAGTAGTAGTTTTTCAAACAGCTTTGATAAGGTCGGAAGCAGTAAATTGGTCTGGATGATATTACTTCTTCATCTGGTTTACCTGATTTCTTCAGCATAATTAGTTGTGCCGTTTTGAGGGATTTGGGTACATACTTCAATCTCATACAGGCATTAAATAAGTATGTGATCATGATGATTGGTTTACGTGGAAGTTCCTTGAATAGACCCGGATCTATTCCTGGTGCCTTTTTTTGGTTAAGTCTTTTGTCAATTTCTTCAGTAATTTCCATTGGCGTAACCCTTTTAAAATCCTGATTTGGTTGATAAACAGGTATTACCTGGGGTTGAAAAACTGTTGCTAGGTTTTGAGCAAAGAGTTCCGCTTTTTGATTGTCTTGTCAAATCGAACTCTGTTGGGCATTTCTTATAAGTAGTATTCGAACTATATGTCGATTATATTTTCTGGTTGCTTTCCATAACGAATAGTCCTTATGCATTTCTGGGTCTAGCCCGGTTAAATAGTTGTCGAAGCAATCCTGTTTGAAACTTTTGACTAGCCTATTGACTTTGTTACTTATTCGATTGAAAGTTGTTTTGTCAGCGGAATTTCTAGTGAGATGCCATATTATTCTGAACTTTTAATTCAACTAGCTCTTCCAATTTTTCTCTGAAGAGATCCCAATCCGTGGATCTTTCTCTTTTTCTTGATGACTATAGCGCTTACTGACAACAGTACAGGAATGTGATCAATTGTTAGTCGTTAATTCCTTCGACTCCAGTGTAATTGCATGAAATACCTTTTAAAGTAAAAGAAATCAAGTAGATCTGGTATTTTTCCTGCATCTGTTGGCCAATACGTTGGCCCCCTGGAGACAGGTATTTGCATTTGTTTTCATGAGCGGCATTGAACAAAGCATTTCCTTTCCCAGGAGAAATTAGCCTGGAACCCCAAACTGTATGTTTTATATTATAGTTTCCTCCAAGAATAAATGTTGGACCGAGGTTTTTGGATGAAGGACAGTATGCTGCCGCAATATTTAAATCTGCGCCATTATATTAGATTAGAATAACAGTTACTTGCATGTAGCTTTCACGAATATCCTCTTGTTGATTATGTTCGATATTATTTTTAATAAGTACAGCTGAACCACCTCTGGCTCTTTCACTAGGATGGGTTGTCCAGTAGGAATTAAATCCCTTTATTCTGATAAAGCTTTTGTTGGAGAAGTGCGTTTCTGAAATCTATGCTGTTTGTTTGGAGAAATACTTGCAATTCTTGGGCTCGTTAGTTTAGCCCATTAACATTCCAGGTTAAAATGCGCCGGGTTAATCATTTGTGTATATGATGACTTTTTTTGCTTGGCGAAAAGAAATTACTTTCCAGTTTTGTCACCCTTTCTGCTAAGTGCCCAAGTGCCTGTTGAATTTTTTCGTTATTAACTTCTATGTGTTTGTTGTTTTGGTTTGATTCATCAGCAAATAATTTGGTGATTTGCACATATGATGCGCTGTGGATGGTGTGATTGTTGTTTGTGGTTTAACTCCGGTTTATACTCGCTGTACTCTATGCTTTTTTGTGCGAGTAGGGGATCCAATTGGTGCTACTGTGGTCATGAATGCGTCGTTAAAAAATCGTTTAGTGATAGAAAACTATGATCCAACGAGAAGCATTTTTAGATCCTCCTTTTCGCCGGAAGAGGTCTCTTCTTCAATTAGGTTTTAGGAAGAATAAGAACACAGAACAAGCAATTTTATTAGTTCTTGAACAGATTAGTGCGAACATTGATCGACACTTTAAGTCACCTGTTCTGTTTATCAACATGACTAAAGCTTTTAAAAGAGTAGACCATGCGACTCTCTTATTGCTGTGACTTTCAAGGGACAATCCACATGTAGCTCTGCTCTTACATTACTGATCGTATCCGGGGAGGGCGAATTAATCACCATCCAAGTGAGGAACTTCTCATTAAGGCTGTTGGTTCTTAAAGGTTGTCGTTAGGACCTCTCTTATTTCTGGTTTAGTGCTAGACGGCTTCACTAATTTTAAGACACGTCAACTCAATGCTGTATTCAATAATTATGGACATATTTTGGACTTGATTTTTTCATCATTAGAATTTGTTGACAAAAAGTCTTGTCCAGATTTATCAGGACATTCTAGTATTTACCACACACCACTGTTAATTTTCACTGTTAAGTTCCTTTGATAATGACGACTTAATGACCGCTTCACCTAACTATGACGGTAGCTACAATTTATATACTACCTCCTGACCAACTCGTTATTTCGGAGATTTTGATTGGATTAGAATTTTTAAATAATGCTAGTAGTTTAGGTCCGGAAATAATCAGGTAAAAGAAGCGAAATTACGTGTTATAATATAATAATATAATAATATAATAATATAATAATATAATAATATAATAATATAATAATATAATAATATAATAATATAATAATATAATAATATAATAATATAATAATATAATAATATAATAATATAATAATATAATAATATAATAATATAATAATATAATAATATAATAATATAATAATATAATAATATAATAATATAATAATATAATAATATAATAATATAATAATATAATAATATAATAATATAATAATATAATAATATAATAATATAATAATATAATAATATAATAATATAATAATATAATAATATAATAATATAATAATATAATAATATAATAATATAATAATATAATAATATAATAATATAATAATATAATAATATAATAATATAATAATATAATAATATAATAATATAATAATATAATAATATAATAATATAATAATATAATAATATAATAATATAATAATATAATAATATAATAATATAATAATATAATAATATAATAATATAATAATATAATAATATAATAATATAATAATATAATAATATAATAATATAATAATATAATAATATAATAATATAATAATATAATAATATAATAATATAATAATATAATAATATAATAATATAATAATATAATAATATAATAATATAATAATATAATAATATAATAATATAATAATATAATAATATAATAATATAATAATATAATAATATAATAATATAATAATATAATAATATAATAATATAATAATATAATAATATAATAATATAATAATATAATAATATAATAATATAATAATATAATAATATAATAATATAATAATATAATAATATAATAATATAATAATATAATAATATAATAATATAATAATATAATAATATAATAATATAATAATATAATAATATAATAATATAATAATATAATAATATAATAATATAATAATATAATAATATAATAATATAATAATATAATAATATAATAATATAATAATATAATAATATAATAATATAATAATATAATAATATAATAATATAATAATATAATAATATAATAATATAATAATATAATAATATAATAATATAATAATATAATAATATAATAATATAATAATATAATAATATAATAATATAATAATATAATAATATAATAATATAATAATATAATAATATAATAATATAATAATATAATAATATAATAATATAATAATATAATAATATAATAATATAATAATATAATAATATAATAATATAATAATATAATAATATAATAATATAATAATATAATAATATAATAATATAATAATATAATAATATAATAATATAATAATATAATAATATAATAATATAATAATATAATAATATAATAATATAATAATATAATAATATAATAATATAATAATATAATAATATAATAATATAATAATATAATAATATAATAATATAATAATATAATAATATAATAATATAATAATATAATAATATAATAATATAATAATATAATAATATAATAATATAATAATATAATAATATAATAATATAATAATATAATAATATAATAATATAATAATATAATAATATAATAATATAATAATATAATAATATAATAATATAATAATATAATAATATAATAATATAATAATATAATAATATAATAATATAATAATATAATAATATAATAATATAATAATATAATAATATAATAATATAATAATATAATAATATAATAATATAATAATATAATAATATAATAATATAATAATATAATAATATAATAATATAATAATATAATAATATAATAATATAATAATATAATAATATAATAATATAATAATATAATAATATAATAATATAATAATATAATAATATAATAATATAATAATATAATAATATAATAATATAATAATATAATAATATAATAATATAATAATATAATAATATAATAATATAATAATATAATAATATAATAATATAATAATATAATAATATAATAATATAATAATATAATAATATAATAATATAATAATATAATAATATAATAATATAATAATATAATAATATAATAATATAATAATATAATAATATAATAATATAATAATATAATAATATAATAATATAATAATATAATAATATAATAATATAATAATATAATAATATAATAATATAATAATATAATAATATAATAATATAATAATATAATAATATAATAATATAATAATATAATAATATAATAATATAATAATATAATAATATAATAATATAATAATATAATAATATAATAATATAATAATATAATAATATAATAATATAATAATATAATAATATAATAATATAATAATATAATAATATAATAATATAATAATATAATAATATAATAATATAATAATATAATAATATAATAATATAATAATATAATAATATAATAATATAATAATATAATAATATAATAATATAATAATATAATAATATAATAATATAATAATATAATAATATAATAATATAATAATATAATAATATAATAATATAATAATATAATAATATAATAATATAATAATATAATAATATAATAATATAATAATATAATAATATAATAATATAATAATATAATAATATAATAATATAATAATATAATAATATAATAATATAATAATATAATAATATAATAATATAATAATATAATAATATAATAATATAATAATATAATAATATAATAATATAATAATATAATAATATAATAATATAATAATATAATAATATAATAATATAATAATATAATAATATAATAATATAATAATATAATAATATAATAATATAATAATATAATAATATAATAATATAATAATATAATAATATAATAATATAATAATATAATAATATAATAATATAATAATATAATAATATAATAATATAATAATATAATAATATAATAATATAATAATATAATAATATAATAATATAATAATATAATAATATAATAATATAATAATATAATAATATAATAATATAATAATATAATAATATAATAATATAATAATATAATAATATAATAATATAATAATATAATACTATAATAATATCCCGTGTGAGGTTTGCTTGTTCCCCCATCGGGCGCCTCCCCGGGTGGCGGATAGGGGAAAGCCCGCCAGATATGGCAGGTACCGAGGAAATCAAATACTTGGGGTGGACCAAAAAATCTAGCAAACCCAAGCTAAGGTGGCACTACATACGCCGATGGCTGCATGGCTAAGGGGGTGCTTGGTCGTTAGTATGTCGAACTCTGACTTTGGCGACAGTCAGTTTAAACCCATAGCCTTCCTATGATAATGCAGAGCTCTGTCATAGGTGACCGTTATTTCTCGTGCTACTCGTGGGATCAAAATATGGATAGTCATACTCAAAATAAAATTAATGAGAGTGATGCTTCTCCAACAGCATCAAAACCGGAGTCTAGCATAACTTCTAGACTACAATCTAGTTCAATAATGAAAGAAAGTAGGCAGGTAAAAGTGGTCGACAGCCAGGTCTGTGGTGGATCGGGTATCGATCAAGTATCAATTTTGCCAATTAATTTGGAGGGCTCCGAGGGTCATATGGATATAGACCTGATCCGGAAGGAGAAAAAGACAGGCAAAAGGAGACTCACATCTCTGGAATGTGACTCAGAAAATGAGATGAGACGAGTCATCGATAAAATGAAAAAACAGGAAGAGGACGAATTCCGAAAGTGTAGGGAAATCGTTAAAAATACGCTAGCAGCAGCACAGAAACAAAAAAACACTGCTATGGGCGTAAAGAACGGTTTGCTGGAACTGGAAGAAGTGCTGGAAGTGATTCATTTTATGAGAATTAATCAAAACAAGGTAGAAAGAGAGTCCGAAGAGCAGGATAGGAGGCACGCCGTCTCGCAAGGGAGTCAAGTGGCTGAGCGACATCAAGCTATCCGACCGGTCCCAAAACGAAGTAAGAACTCGTTGCAGACCGAAGAATCGGAATCGGAAGTCGGGACCAGAATTGATAGGCCTGTGGGGGAAAACGCCACATGGATCACTGTCGCTCATAAAAAGGCAAGACAAATTAATAGACGCCCTTCTAACACAGTCGAAGATGGTGAAGGTCTTCTTGAGGAGGAGGTATTTAAAAACAATAATAGAGGGAAGAACCGTAAGAGAAAGAAACGGCGGAAAGGAAAAATAAAGGGCAGTGCAGTGGTAATCAAACCGGCCGAGGGTAAGACGTATGCGGACGTGTTGAGTGTCATTCGAGGTAGTACCTGCCCAAATGAAGAGGAAGCCGAAATCAGGCAAATTAGAAAAACAGCTGATGGGGCAGTCCTGCTAGAACTGGGTCGTTGCAAAGATCCGACCAAGCTGCAAGAAATTATACGGACAGCAGTAGGTCAGGATGGTGAGGTCCGAGGATTGATACCCCGTATAAAGATAGAGGTTCTGAACCTGGACAGCCTCACGACGATTGAGGAGGTTAAGATGGCAGTCGGACGTGACTCGGAAGAGGAGCCCCCGGGGGATATTAAAGTATCCCTTTTCATATTTGATAGGCGTGAGCAAAAAAAAGCTGTCATTGAACTAAATGAACGAGCAGCCTTAAAATTGCTAGAAAAGGGGAGGATGAAGATCGGTTGGGTTTTCGGTAGGGTAAGGAGGAGGCTGGAAGTTCTAAAATGCTTCAGATGCCTTGGGTATGGACACATCAGAGGAAATTGCAAGGGCCCAGATCGCAGCGGTAGTTGTTGGAAGTGCAGTAAAGGCGGACATAAGGCGGTAGAATGCACTTCCGCACCGAGGTGTTCTCTATGTGCTGAGAAGCCCGGTGGAAATCTTAATCACGTACAGGGGTCAGGTGCCTGCGAAGTCTTTAGGAAGGCTATGCAGGTTAAGCAGAGAGACCACCGTGGATGAAAGTACTTCAAGGAAATATGAACGGATGCAGGGCTGCAGATGACCTTTTAACACAGCTAGTGTATGAAAAGGAAGCTCAGATAGTGCTTATTAGTGAGCAATACCGGGACAGGAATCCAAGAAACTGGTTTCCAGACCGCCTGGGTACTGCTGCAATATGGGTGGTTGACGTTCGTACTATTTGCATAGACGATCATGGCGCAGGTAATGGCTATGTTTGGGTTAGAATCCGAGGCACTACCATCTTTAGTGTATACCTCTCACCAAATGATGCAATCGGGGACTTCCGTTCTAAGCTTAATGAACTTGAGGATGCACTTCGTGACACAGCGGGGGAAATAGTGGTAGCCGGCGACTTTAATGCGCGCGCATTGGAATGGGGTATGCCACAGCAGGACTCCAGAGGGAAGCTGGTTATGGAGATGTCAGCGAGACTTGACCTAAACGTGTTGAACAGTGGCTTAGTCCCGACATATAGAAGACCCGGTTTTGGATATTCTATCCCTGACATATCATTTGCATCGTCAAGACTGGCATCAAACGCAGTAAACTGGAAGGTAATAGAGGACTTCACGGGGAGTGACCATAATTACATCACGTTTCAGGTACTCGATGAAAGATCAGTGAATCGAAAGAGTACCCGGAAATCACATGGTTGGATCACGAGTAAGTTGGAAGGAGAAAAACTCGTTACAGTTTTGGAGGCAAACCTGAGAAATATTCGTCCAGTTTCGCAGAGCAATACAACCAGGAATGAAATCGAGGCTAAGGTTGATGAGATCGTTCAGCTTATTCAGCGAGCCTGCGATGCAGCAATGCCTCGGAAAAAACAGTGGAGTGGAAGACGTCAGGCATAATGGTGGACGGACGAAATAGCAGAACTCAGGAAGAAAGCCCTGAAACTCAGACGAAGGGCACAACGAGCACAAAACAGAAGTGATGCTGCGAGTAGATCAGTTGAGTACAGGGATGCAAAGAAAGAGCTTGGCATAGCAATAAAGTCTAGTAAGACTCGTTGTTGGCAAGATATCTGCCGCGAGGTAGATGACGACCCATGGGGCAAAGGCTACAAAATAGTCAATAACAGATTGGGTACCACAAACTTATGCAGCTCGATGGATGCAAAGGTGATGGAAAACATCGTGAACACGCTTTTCCCATCACATGCATTGAGGACTGAGGAGGATATTCCTGCGCAGGTCGGTATTGTTCCCGCATTTACAGAGGAGGACCTGTCCAGTGCGGTAGCATCTCTAAAAAATAAGAAGGCTCCGGGACCAGACGGCATTCCCGTCGAAGTGTTGAAACAGGTGGTCGGCGGTTGCCCACAGCTACTGCTCACTCTATACAATAATTGCCTGGTAGCGGGAGTGTTCCCAGTACGTTGGAAGGTAGCCCAACTCGTGTTGATCGAAAAGGGTAAGGGAGGGAATCCTGACTGTCCCTCAACATATAGGCCTATCTGCAAGCTTGACACGATGGGTAAGCTTTTTGAAAAACTGTTGAAACTACGGTTGGACTCAGCCATTCAAGCAGCGGGTGGACTCTCTCCTAGGCAGCATGGCTTTCGGAAAGGTCACTCATCCATCAACGCTATTACTGAAGTAACCAACGCAGTGGAAAGAGCGGAGAAAGCAAATCACCAAGCAAGATCATTGGTATTTCTCGTTACTCTCGACGTTAAGAATGCGTTTAACTCAGCGAGATGGGAGGACATACTAAGGGCGCTTCGGAGGGGTTTTGAGATCTCAAGTTACCTATTGATAATGATGAATGACTACCTGAAGAACAGAAACTTGTTGTACGATACTATGAATGGAGTTAAAAGGAAAGCGATCACCGCTGGAGTAGCACAGGGTTCGATTCTAGGTCCGGATCTGTGGAATGTCCTGTATGACGGCTTGCTGCGGCTTGAAGTACCAGAGGGTGTATCCTTGGTGGGTTATGCGGACGACATAGCCATGGTTATTATGGCTCGAGGTGCCGAATTGGCCCAATATAGGCTCAACCAGGCGATGAGGAGAATAAAAACGTGGATTGATGATCATGGATTGAAGCTGGCGATATCTAAAACAGAAATAGTTTTGCTTACCAAGAGGAGAATACCTACAATTATCCCCATGACAGTGGGTACAGAGTTGATTCACACAAGCAGAGCGGCTAGATATCTTGGCGTCACTTTGGACAGTCGTCTAAGCTACGCAGAGCACATTCGAAGGGTCTGTGAGCGAGCGGCGGCGGTTACGGGGTCTTTGAGTAGGCTGATGGCTAACATGGGAGGACCTCGTTCTAGCAAACGAAGAGTACTTATGTCAGTTACACAGTCGATTCTTTTATATGGTGCTGAGATTTGGGCTGGCGCGATGACCCATCAAAAGTATCGGATGCGAATGGTGGCGACACAGAGAAAAGGAGCACTGAGGGTGGCTTGCGCCTATAGGACGGTATCTGATGTGGCCGCTTTAGCCGTTGCCGGTGTAATACCGATCGACTTGCTAGCTCAAGAGCGTCGTAAGATATTCTTGAGTAGCGCGGGCGATGGAAGAAAGGAGGCTGCAACCAGAGCTCGGAGCGAGACTATGAGTATATGGCAGCATAGGTGGGAGACGACGGATAAGGGCCGATGGACGGTCAGATTGATCAGTAACCTTCGCCCATGGATTGATCGGGCCCATGGAGAGATAAATTTCTTTATATGCCAATTCCTGACGGGACATGGGTACTTCAGGGCATATCTATATAGGATGGGAAAGGTGAGGTCCCCTCAGTGTTTGTACTGCCCAGAAGAGCGGGATGATGTATATCACACCTTCTTCGGGTGCGATAGATTCGTGATTGAACGAAGACGGCTCACTTCAGCAGTGGGAGAACTAACGCCGGACACAATAGTGGAGGTAATGCTCCGATCGGAAGAGGCATGGAACGTAACATCACGCTATGTAGAGTCAGTTTTGCGACGGAAGAAAGAGGAGTGCGGCTTAGTGGACACTTAGGAGGAAAAAAATAGAAGGAGGGGCATTAGAAAGACGGGCCAGACCGAAGTAATGCGAAAGCGGTTCCGGTTTGGGTCTTCCGTGGCTGATAGGTGATTTTTTAGTGAGTCAAATCTCACACTGTTGGGTGGAGTGTAATCCACTCTTTGCCTTTTGAAGGTTTTTTTTCACCTACGCAAAAAAAAAAAAAAAAAAAAAAAAATATAATAATATAATAATATAATAATATAATAATATAATAATATAATAATATAATAATATAATAATATAATAATATAATAATATAATAATATAATAATATAATAATATAATAATATAATAATATAATAATATAATAATATAATAATATAATAATATAATAATATAATAATATAATAATATAATAATATAATAATATAATAATATAATAATATAATAATATAATAATATAATAATATAATAATATAATAATATAATAATATAATAATATAATAATATAATAATATAATAATATAATAATATAATAATATAATAATATAATAATATAATAATATAATAATATAATAATATAATAATATAATAATATAATAATATAATAATATAATAATATAATAATATAATAATATAATAATATAATAATATAATAATATAATAATATAATAATATAATAATATAATAATATAATAATATAATAATATAATAATATAATAATATAATAATATAATAATATAATAATATAATAATATAATAATATAATAATATAATAATATAATAATATAATAATATAATAATATAATAATATAATAATATAATAATATAATAATATAATAATATAATAATATAATAATATAATAATATAATAATATAATAATATAATAATATAATAATATAATAATATAATAATATAATAATATAATAATATAATAATATAATAATATAATAATATAATAATATAATAATATAATAATATAATAATATAATAATATAATAATATAATAATATAATAATATAATAATATAATAATATAATAATATAATAATATAATAATATAATAATATAATAATATAATAATATAATAATATAATAATATAATAATATAATAATATAATAATATAATAATATAATAATATAATAATATAATAATATAATAATATAATAATATAATAATATAATAATATAATAATATAATAATATAATAATATAATAATATAATAATATAATAATATAATAATATAATAATATAATAATATAATAATATAATAATATAATAATATAATAATATAATAATATAATAATATAATAATATAATAATATAATAATATAATAATATAATAATATAATAATATAATAATATAATAATATAATAATATAATAATATAATAATATAATAATATAATAATATAATAATATAATAATATAATAATATAATAATATAATAATATAATAATATAATAATATAATAATATAATAATATAATAATATAATAATATAATAATATAATAATATAATAATATAATAATATAATAATATAATAATATAATAATATAATAATATAATAATATAATAATATAATAATATAATAATATAATAATATAATAATATAATAATATAATAATATAATAATATAATAATATAATAATATAATAATATAATAATATAATAATATAATAATATAATAATATAATAATATAATAATATAATAATATAATAATATAATAATATAATAATATAATAATATAATAATATAATAATATAATAATATAATAATATAATAATATAATAATATAATAATATAATAATATAATAATATAATAATATAATAATATAATAATATAATAATATAATAATATAATAATATAATAATATAATAATATAATAATATAATAATATAATAATATAATAATATAATAATATAATAATATAATAATATAATAATATAATAATATAATAATATAATAATATAATAATATAATAATATAATAATATAATAATATAATAATATAATAATATAATAATATAATAATATAATAATATAATAATATAATAATATAATAATATAATAATATAATAATATAATAATATAATAATATAATAATATAATAATATAATAATATAATAATATAATAATATAATAATATAATAATATAATAATATAATAATATAATAATATAATAATATAATAATATAATAATATAATAATATAATAATATAATAATATAATAATATAATAATATAATAATATAATAATATAATAATATAATAATATAATAATATAATAATATAATAATATAATAATATAATAATATAATAATATAATAATATAATAATATAATAATATAATAATATAATAATATAATAATATAATAATATAATAATATAATAATATAATAATATAATAATATAATAATATAATAATATAATAATATAATAATATAATAATATAATAATATAATAATATAATAATATAATAATATAATAATATAATAATATAATAATATAATAATATAATAATATAATAATATAATAATATAATAATATAATAATATAATAATATAATAATATAATAATATAATAATATAATAATATAATAATATAATAATATAATAATATAATAATATAATAATATAATAATATAATAATATAATAATATAATAATATAATAATATAATAATATAATAATATAATAATATAATAATATAATAATATAATAATATAATAATATAATAATATAATAATATAATAATATAATAATATAATAATATAATAATATAATAATATAATAATATAATAATATAATAATATAATAATATAATAATATAATAATATAATAATATAATAATATAATAATATAATAATATAATAATATAATAATATAATAATATAATAATATAATAATATAATAATATAATAATATAATAATATAATAATATAATAATATAATAATATAATAATATAATAATATAATAATATAATAATATAATAATATAATAATATAATAATATAATAATATAATAATATAATAATATAATAATATAATAATATAATAATATAATAATATAATAATATAATAATATAATAATATAATAATATAATAATATAATAATATAATAATATAATAATATAATAATATAATAATATAATAATATAATAATATAATAATATAATAATATAATAATATAATAATATAATAATATAATAATATAATAATATAATAATATAATAATATAATAATATAATAATATAATAATATAATAATATAATAATATAATAATATAATAATATAATAATATAATAATATAATAATATAATAATATAATAATATAATAATATAATAATATAATAATATAATAATATAATAATATAATAATATAATAATATAATAATATAATAATATAATAATATAATAATATAATAATATAATAATATAATAATATAATAATATAATAATATAATAATATAATAATATAATAATATAATAATATAATAATATAATAATATAATAATATAATAATATAATAATATAATAATATAATAATATAATAATATAATAATATAATAATATAATAATATAATAATATAATAATATAATAATATAATAATATAATAATATAATAATATAATAATATAATAATATAATAATATAATAATATAATAATATAATAATATAATAATATAATAATATAATAATATAATAATATAATAATATAATAATATAATAATATAATAATATAATAATATAATAATATAATAATATAATAATATAATAATATAATAATATAATAATATAATAATATAATAATATAATAATATAATAATATAATAATATAATAATATAATAATATAATAATATAATAATATAATAATATAATAATATAATAATATAATAATATAATAATATAATAATATAATAATATAATAATATAATAATATAATAATATAATAATATAATAATATAATAATATAATAATATAATAATATAATAATATAATAATATAATAATATAATAATATAATAATATAATAATATAATAATATAATAATATAATAATATAATAATATAATAATATAATAATATAATAATATAATAATATAATAATATAATAATATAATAATATAATAATATAATAATATAATAATATAATAATATAATAATATAATAATATAATAATATAATAATATAATAATATAATAATATAATAATATAATAATATAATAATATAATAATATAATAATATAATAATATAATAATATAATAATATAATAATATAATAATATAATAATATAATAATATAATAATATAATAATATAATAATATAATAATATAATAATATAATAATATAATAATATAATAATATAATAATATAATAATATAATAATATAATAATATAATAATATAATAATATAATAATATAATAATATAATAATATAATAATATAATAATATAATAATATAATAATATAATAATATAATAATATAATAATATAATAATATAATAATATAATAATATAATAATATAATAATATAATAATATAATAATATAATAATATAATAATATAATAATATAACACGGATGCAGGAAGAACTCGATAAATTTTGTAATTGCTCTACAATAAATAAATTGCCATTAAATGCTAATAAGTGTAAAGTTATGACATTTTCTAGAAAGCGACTGTCGTGCGCGAAGGTTCTATTTGTTTTATTTAACGTACAGATCAGTAGAGTCTGTGACCCCCGTGATCTTGGAGTTATATATTCTAGTAATTTGTACTTTGACAAAGGCATTTGCTCTGCTGGGTTTTATTAAGCGTCATGGTGGTAAGTTTTATGATCTTCCGACCTTGAAATGTCTTTACGTTACCTACCTTAAGTCAGTGTTAGTATATGCCTTAGTAATGGGGAATTCCTTCTAACAAACGATCGATCAAACTGTTCGATTTTTTTTCAATTTGATTTCTAGATGAGTACTTAAAGCTTCAGTTTTTAGATGAGCGTATTTAGATTGCAAAGAATAAGAAACGATCTTTGCTAAGAGAATATTTTGAAAATTTGTATATAAAAAACGTAAATGGGGGTATGTAAAGGTTTTAAAAATGACCTTTCCCTTTCAAAAATGATTGAAAATTAAATATGCGTGAAATTGACAAGGCTAAATGCGCGTCCTAATCAAATGGAAGCAGATAGTTAGTTTTGGCGAACTACAACAACTTATAAACTAACTTAATCCGCACAAGATTTTTGAAAGATATATTGAATACTACCTTACCTTTAGAAAATCGATCAGCCCAGCATTTCCAATGAAAAATATGAAACTAAGATCATAAAATTTACATGATTCACATTGTTCGAGTTAGTCATATCTTTATATACGAAATAGTCTTATGAAACAAGTACAACTGCAAAATATGAAGGTCACTCCATGTAAATTGATAATTAAAAATTACCCTTCTGAAAACTTTATAATATCGAACCCGAAGTACTTGGTAAAATCATACAGCACATGTTAACAATATGTCAAAGACATATTCATTGAGAATCACTTAAAATCGTTTTATGTACGAGTCTGAATGTATTGTAATAAAAGGATTGATTACTTGTCCATATCCTTCAACATATGTTGCAGTCGTATTATATATGCATTAATTTTCAATATCGTACATTAACACTTTATAGATGTCATGTGTCTGATTCATGAAAATCAATTGAGATATAGTGTGTGTGTGTGTATGTTTGTGTGTGTGTAACATCCATTTTTTTTGTTTGTTTTTTTTTTTAAATATAAAGCAACAACAGCAGTTAGTCCAATGCAAGGGAATAATGTACGTAACCAATTTTTAATTAACTGGCAAGGGGAAGTTGGTTGAATATTTATGTGTGCGCTTTGTCATTCATAACACAATACAAACCTTAAGAAAATTATTAGTTGAGAGAATTGAATATACCACACATCACAATTTGCATGTATACAGGGTGACTCTTTATTTTATTTTTTTAAATAGTATTCTAAAATGCATTGGATCCTTAAAATATATAATGCACAATTTTTTGCCAGTTATGTATTTTTTTTTTTAATTAGAAAAAAAGCAAATAGTATAGAATGTATAATTTAACATCCGTTTTACTTCTTCTGTATTTAGAAATGTGAAATGTGAAAGATTATAGCCAGGTATTGATAGTCGTTAAAAAACTATTGTGATTGGTTCTCTAATTTCGATCTTATTGATATTTGCAACCTCTTTTAACTTATCTTTAGCATTTTCTTACATCCTCATCGAATGGGAGCAAAAAGTCTTAAAAGGTTACTTGGATGTAAGACAACTTTTTAACGGAGGGTTCCACAATTTACGAAAACCTCACGCACATATGAATGCTTTGTAAATTGTTTTGGCATTTTTAAAGTTCGATTCAATGGACTTTTGACATTGATAATTATGGATCGATCGCAATATACCAAAGATCAAGGAACATTCGAAATAAAGGGCTTCTATTAGCAAATTGATACCTAAGAATGCAAATGTACCTTCCACAATATTTTCTGCATCTTTTTCCAGCTCTTACTGAACTTTAAAATTTGGCGTCATTGTAAAAATATGGCTCTATCAATAAGGTTATCACTAAAATGAATATCTGTGTTGCTAACAGTTAGTAATGACTTATGATTAATACAAAAGTGGTCCAAACAAATCACATTTAAAGGAAAAGTACTCTAACATTGATTAATAAAATCCCATAGTAGAATTTATTTTTAATTCGCATCTTAATCGCAGTAGCTGTTCAAAATAACAGCATGAAAACGCGTTTGTTTTTCACACATGATGCTTGTAAGTTTGATTTTAGTGCTTCATACGTCGTTGAATAGTGTTTGTCGTTTCTAAAATAGTGCAGTTTTATTCAAAATATTTTATTCAAGAGCTGAACGGTAAGTTTGGTGTTTTTCAAAGAGACGCGCCCAAACGTTTTTTGAATCGCTTTAGATTTAGCTCAGGGAAATACTAAAGATTCACAATATGTTGCGGTTATAGTTAATAAGAGATAGCTACCGCGAATCACATGATGATGTTTTTTTAAAATTGACGTTGTGGACTAATAAAGCAACGTTCGTATTGTCAATATACATAATCTGGAATATTAAAGTGAGACAATCTACATTGGATTAGACTGTTCGTAGCAATATCAATACATCGAGAAAATGGCGCTGTGGTCAAAGTAGCGGTATTTGGATCGCGAGGTACCGGGTTCGAATCCCAATGGGGGAAGGCTGTAAAGGGATTTTTCATCAATAATTGATTGAGATCGGCGATGACGATGAACTCAACTAAGACCCACTGATGGAGTTCAGAATCCATGGGCTGACCCAACGTTCATGTCAGTACAGGCTAGTTGGAGCAATGTAATGTACCAATGGATATTTAAAGTGAGCCTGTATTTGTGCGTATTCGATTTGACAGCGTAAAGTAGGACACTAAACTAGGTAGGATAACCGTAATTGAACAACGCAGCGTGAACCAATTATTGTAAAACGCTTGGAAACGTAAAAAAAAAATTATCAACAACGTTGGATTAAAATCTTTTTCCAAATGGTAGTATACCTTATACACCAGCCTGGAAACTGGATAGGATAAACAAAGAAATTATGGGTGGCTTAACCAAACAGATGCTCTTTGCTCTGAATTGGAGATTTTTATGGATTGATTTCTTCGGAATTTTTACAATGGGGTGTCCTAAAATTCAAGAAAGATTTTTTATTTTGAGCCTTTTGCGCGGTAAAGTGTTCCTAAGGAAAAACACCTTATGACAACTGACATTTTAGGGTTTAATACCCCTGGCGTGCCATACGAAAGAACATCGCATTTGCATTGCTGAGCAATATTTTAAATAAAGGTTTGGCAGCTATCGTAGACACTCTGACCGTCCTTCAACATATCGTTTAACACAAATTACCGAAGCTGTTCGTGAGAGTGTTGCTAAGAGCCCAGATATATTAATTATCGCTACTGCGTATTCTTATGAAAGAACTAAAAACTTTAGCCTTCTGCCCACGCACAGCAAATAGTGTTCGTTGGATGGATTATGAAACAACAACAAGTGGAAGCTATCGAACAAAATCATTTTCATCTTGATGGCTTTGTGAATCGGCGAAATTGTCTCATTTGGGGTTCAAAAAATCCCCGAATTATTACTGAGCAATAATTGCCACCACACACAACGTATTTAGTTGGTTTTTGGGTTGGAGGCATCATCAGATCATATTATTTAACGCAGCTGGACTGTTTTTGTTTGGTTTTTTTGAAGTCAGATATTAATGCCAACAAGCCCTAGACCATACCTATGCTTGAAGGAGGAAATGAGCGAAATATTTATAAAACTCAGCCACTTTATGCAAAACGGTCATGAAGATTTCCTTTATACTTCTGCGTGATGGGATCAAATAATTGGAATAAAACGACTTATTAAATGAAGTGAATATAAAATCCATTCAGAATAAAAAAGTTAAACCAAATTGCGCTTTATATCAAAAACTTAATAAATAATAATAAAAATCTTCGATAGCTTGTTCTCACCTTTGACACAACATTACTGCATTACTCAGACACCAAGTAATCTCAGACACCAAAAAGCAAACCATAAGCTATCTCGATAGATTGAGTCATAGGCTTGTTAGAAATCTCAAGAGCACCTGATGTACGTCACGGAATCTTTCATAATATTTAAAAAAAATCATCATCAACGAAAATACCTGATCAGTGACTGACTGATTTGAGCGAAATCCTCCTTGGTAATCAACTACAATTTCCTCTGCCCGAGAAGTGATTCTCTCCAATAATATGTAAGATAGTAATTTGTATACGGTGCAAAGGAAAGCTATGCCTTGATAGTTTTCGTATTTTGAGCGATCCTCTTTTTTAAGGATATGGCACAACGCGGCCAGTTCGTTTTGCCATACTAATGGAATAAGTGTCCTCTGCGAATATGAAGAGCTCAGAATTAATACAATCGCAACCACAAGGGAATGGTTGCTTTTAAGTCTCTGAATGGTCAGTGGATTTCTCGTAGGATGGGTTCTCTATGCATATCACCGCAGTCTGTATTTAAAAAATTTCAAACACAGCATTTGACACTTGTTGAACATTAAGTATACCAGAGAAATTCTCCTGCCCAGCACTGCATCGATGTTAATACGGAGGTTTCGATCCTGTTCCCGAATGGCGATAGACTTAGTTCTGAAGGTATGATTCAGTCCGGTAACTCATTTAAATAAGCTACGTGAACTGTGCTCATTGCTGATTTGTTGTACTTTTTCAGTCTTCAGCCTTCCACCATTCACGCTTTTCCCGCTTCTTTAAAGGCTATATTCTGCAAGACGATACTCCTCATCAAACTAATTTTTTTTGGATTTAATTTGTCGCCTGGGCAGCACCAACAACCGAAGTTTTCAATACCTCGCATAGATTATTTTGCATGAAAATCGCCGTGTATTTTAACGGGACACACCCTGTATATAGTGGGTAGGCAATATAGTCATGTAACAAACAATAGTGCATGGAATATATTATAAATAATCAGCGAGTGATGGTGTTTTTAGTATTAATTAAATTGAACCAAATATGAAACTATAAAGACCATAAAGGGATGAGGAGATATCGTTTAAAATGATTATATTTTTCATGTCAATGAACGTTCACGAGCTCTTCAAAATATAACTGAAATATTAAACGAATGGAATTTTTGTTATTTTCCTTCTTCATGTATAATAATATGTCGATACCAGCTGACTTTATTTGGGTTGAATTCGAGTTTTTAAAGAATTTGATAGTTTTTCGTAAAAAAAAAAATAAATTAACCCCTCAAATATTTCGTTTTATTTATTTATATTACATTTTTTTATATTTAGTAATAGACATATGGGACGAAGAAGGGTAGTTATTTTCAATTGATTGATTTAAAATGTACGACCAAACATTAAGCAGGGTATCCTGGAAAGAACCGGGCCCACCGTACACCCGTTTTTACATATACTTGGAAGGATAAAGCTAAACTATTGAGATCGACCCGGTTACAGACACCTTGGCGGCCAATAGTTAGTAAATTTGTGTGGGGTAGGAAAAGGAAAGGTATGTCAGTATAATGACAGAATTGGTCCGATTTCCTGGTAGCCAATAATCAAACTATTGTTCTGCATTCCGGTTTCTATATTTTGTCTTATCAGCAACTCCAGTGTGCCACCATTCAACTTTAATCTACAAAAAAAGCAAAATCTATTAATGGGCTTATTTAAATTGTTAATGCTTCAATTGCACCATCTATTTAACATTTTAATATTATTATAACACAACATAACATCAATACATAAATCAATACAATTAAAATGTATCCAAAAAATGTATGTTTTTATTCATAAATATTTAAATAATTACCAATCGTATTACGCTCTATATACAAATCGCGAATGTCATATTTCTATTTGCACTATAGACTTCCAATTACATCTGCCAGATCTACGAACAGTTCTCAATAAAATTTGTTATTGATACTGTTACATATAACCATCAATCCAATTTACATTTGACAGATCCTACTGCTATCAATGCACATGTATATTTGCATATTATATTATATATATTATATATTTGCATAGTATGTTTGATTTGATGAATAAAAACCAAATAACTTATATTACTATAAGGAAAATCGCGTCGAATTCATGTGCCAACATGATATAGTTCGTAGAAAAATCATAGATGACACTAGTAGTAGTTAAACGAAATGTTTACATATTTTATCTACAGTTTTTTAAATTCAACGAATTATTAACGAAACAAAAATTTAAAATCTAAAAAAAAATTTAAATTTTATAATCGGAAATTATTAAAGTAAATAAAACAAAATTTGTTTATTTTTAATTACGCTTTGAAATAATAACAAAAGTACCACAGCTATAATGTTATGAAATTTTGTAAAAAAAAAAAATAAGATAAATTGTTTGACACACCATCTATTGTTCTCGTTAAAAACGTTTGCTATGCCATCTAGGATTTTTCTACGAATCAAAATTTAACGAAATCATGCTGTCGTTCGCATTTACTATGGAAATGTTCACGATTTCTCTTATAGTAATATAATGCTACGTTCTTGCCTTGTCACTTAAGGTTCGTATCTCTGGATTGTGAATAACTACCCGAACACCACTGTTCACTAACAAATTTCACAAAAACTACACAAGTTCCACTTTAGACACTGTTCACTTTCACAGACAATAATTGCCTCAATAAAACACAATTATTCACAACTTAGTTCCTTTACCAATTCTTTATTTCACAAAAATCACTGTTCACTTTATTTAACAATAAAAATCACTTACTATCACTTACTATCACTTTCTATCACTTTTTATTTTAACCGCTTGTTATCGCTTTCGTAGTTCAAGTACAACTATTATTTTGCATACAACATCGATTTGCTTATATACACAAATTAAAATATCTCGAACTTTCTACTTCTATCGAGATGTCACTACTACATTTAATTTGCTCAATTTTTAATACTACCAGTACTATCGATATCTAATAGATGTCTCTAAGGTTAAGCTTAGAGAAATCTTCATATATTTACACTTATGCTATCGCACACTAGGTGGTACCGTGACAATAATGCTACGTTCTAGCCTTGTCACTTAAGGTTCGTATCTCTGGATTGTGAATAACTACCCGAACACCACTGTTCACTAACAAATTTCACAAAAACTACACAAGTTCCACTTTAACACTGTTCACTTTCACAGACAATAATTGCCTCAATAAAACACAATTATTCACAACTTAGTTCCTTTAACAATTCTTTATTTCACAAAAATCACTTAACTAAAATCACTTACTATCACTTTTTATTTTAACCACTTGTTATCGCTTTCGTAGTTCAAGTACAACTATTCCTCGCATACAACATCGATTCGCTTATATACACAAATTAAAATATCTCGAACTTTCTACTTCTATCGAGATGTCACTACTACATTTAATTTGCTCAATTTTTAGTACTACCAGTACTATCGATATCTAATAGATGTCTCTAAGGTTAAGCTTAGAGAAATCTTCATATATTTACACTTATGCTATCGCACACTAGGTGGTACCGTGACACTACCCCCCACCTAAACCTGTTCGTCCCGAACAGGATCCAAAATCTCTCCTCTATAAATAGCCATCCGCTCGAGATGCACCACTTTTGGTTTACCTCGTCGCCCTTTCTTGATCCTATAAATCACGTCGTTTATCTTTGTGATGATAGTGTAAGGTCCTTCCCATGCTGACTGTAATTTCGGTGATAAACCCTTTCGTCGTTGCGGGTTATGAAGCCATATCAATTGCCCTTCTTCGAAGCCTTTGCTATTTGCTCGTATATCATATCGAGCTTTCACTTTGTCACTTGCTATCCGTATTTTGTCTCGTACAAACTGATGTATCTCATTAATTTCTTCTTTCATCCGGTCTACATAATCTTGTCCACATAAGGCCGCTGATGGAACAACCCCAAACTTCAAATCTCCAGGCAGGCGAAGATTATTTCCGAAAAGCGTCTTTGCTGGCGTCATCCCAGTAGTGTCATGTACTGCTGATCGATAAGCCATCAAAAACATCGGTATATGTTGATCCCAGTTGCGTTGGTTTTTATCTATCACCTTCTTTAGATATTCTTCCAGTGTTCCGTTAAACCTTTCTACCATTCCATCCGATTGTGGATGCAAAGGCGTCGTTCGCGTTTTGTTGATACCGAGCATCTGACAGATCTCCTGGAATACAACCGACTCAAAATTTCTTCCTTGATCCGTATGAAGTTCCATTGGTACTCCAAAACGACTAATCCAATTATTAACAACGGCATTCGCTATTGTAGTAGTTTCTTGGTTTGGTAGTGGATACACCTCCGGCCATTTGCTAAAATAATCCATTATAACTAGCACATATTTGTTTCCATTATCGGTAGTGGGAAATGGACCTGCCACATCCATGGCAATTCTCTCAAAAGGTGCTCCAACATTATACTGTTGCATAGCTCCTCGAGTTTTCCGAGCCGGTCCCTTTGCGGCTGCACATAGATCACATTTTTGGCACCATTCAACCACCGACTGTCTACACCCGGACCAATAAAACCGCTGACGTACCTTAGCTAGCGTTTTGTTAATTCCTAAGTGACCTCCACTAGTTCCCTCGTGATATTCCTTCAGAATTTCCTTAATACGACTTTGTGGTACCACGATCAAGGATTGTTTAACGTTGCCGTCAGTGCTTTCCCACACTCGTTTTAAACAGCCGTCTTCTAATTTAAGGCTCTGCCATTGTGCCCAATAAGCCTTTACAGTGGGGGCTTTGTCCGCGATCTCATTCCATGTTGGCCGGTACTTCCTCTTCTTATATTCCAAAATTATCGACAAATTCGGATCTCGTTGTTGTTCCTCTCGCATTGCTTCATTGGTCCATTCATCATGAGGTAACACTTTCATCAGCCTAACATCAATAATATTCTCCTTCCCCTCTACGCGACCACAATGGTTGCTTTCTGCCTGACATGGTTGTTTTGACAATGCGTCTCGATTGGTCACTACTTGACCTCCCTCCGGCCTTCGTACCATTGGAGATTGTGATCTTCCACGTTTCCGTTTATTTTTATAGCAGTCTCGTGAGATGTGACCCAATTTGTCACATATCCAGCATTTTATTTTGCCACTATTCGAAATTCTAAGGGCCGACTGCTCCATATTACTGCCGGTACTTATTTCTACCCGACGTATCTTATTGATTCTTGGTCCAATGAGAGTTTGTGCCGTCTCATTCATTAACGCACAAGCAATGGTTTCCGCGAAAGTAGCCTTTGGTGATAATATCACTGCTCTGCGTGTGTCTTGGTCTCGTATACCATCAATAAATGCGTCCATTTTAATTCTTTCCATGAAATCGGAAGCAGTATTTGCATGTGCTAGATGTGCTAGCCTCTCGACGGCGGATGCAAATTCTTGTAAAGTTTCTCCAACTTTCTGTGACCGTCCTTTCAATTCCATTCGATAAATTTCCCGCTTATGGTCACTTCCATATTTGCGTTCCAACGCCTTCATTATTTCACCATATTCTTTGCGATCGTTTTCTGGAATTGTTTGTAATATCTCGGCTGCTTCTCCCTTAAGTGCCACTATTAACGCTGCTACTTTATGCGTTTCGTCCCAGTGATTTTGTGTGGACGCCATTTCAAATTGAAGCTTAAAAATTGCGAATGATGTGGTGCCGTCAAACGTTGGTGGCTTCAATTTAAAAGTGTTTACTGGTTGGATTACTTGCGCTGATGTTTCATTGAGTTTCATTACACTGACCTCCTTTTCGAGACGAAGAAATTTTTGTTCGACATATTCAATTTTGTTGTCCAACTTTTGATCAACATGTTTAACATCCGTTTTAACTTCTAGAATTTTCGTTGTAAATTCGTCTTTCACTTTCTCTACTTCGCCTTGGAAAGTACTAGCTAATTCGAGAAGTTTTTCTTCCATTTTATTTTGACCTTCTACTACGAGTATTTCTAGTCGTTTAATTTGATCTTCTTGAACTTTCTCTTGTCGTTTAATTTGTTCTTGAATTCCCTCTTGTCCTTTAATTTGGTCTTCTTGAAATTTCTTTTGTTCTGTCATCATCTGTTGCATGACTGCCATCAACTGCGCCATATCGAAATTTCCAGACGATCCTTCGATGCGTAACTCCGGCGTTTCTATTTCAAACTCATAACTTTCTAGATCTAAACCATCACGCTCCATTGCTTCACGCAATCGTAACATCAATTCGTCTTTACGGCCTTCTGTCTCTAACCCACGCTTCTCCAACTCTTTCTTTAATTCTGGAACTTTTAACTTGTAGAGTTTCATTTTTTTTTTTATTTTTATTTTTTATTTTTTTATTCACAATCCCGCCGCTGTCACCAATTGCTACGTTCTAGCCTTGTCACTTAAGGTTCGTATCTCTGGATTGTGAATAACTACCCGAACACCACTGTTCACTAACAAATTTCACAAAAACTACACAAGTTCCACTTTAACACTGTTCACTTTCACAGACAATAATTGCCTCAATAAAACACAATTATTCACAACTTAGTTCCTTTAACAATTCTTTATTTCACAAAAATCACTTAACTAAAATCATTTACTATCACTTTTTATTTTAACCGCTTGTTATCGCTTTCGTAGTTCAAGTACAACTATTCCTCGCATACAACATCGATTCGCTTATATACACAAATTAAAATATCTCGAACTTTCTACTTCTATCGAGATGTCACTACTACATTTAATTTGCTCAATTTTTAGTACTACCAGTACTATCGATATCTAATAGATGTCTCTAAGGTTAAGCTTAGAGAAATCTTCATATATTTACACTTATGCTATCGCACACTAGGTGGTACCGTGACAATAAGTTATTTGATAAAAACATCAATCGGGCATGCAAAATGAAGTTATTTCTATTTTCATTCACCAGATGGCAATGCCATATGTCAAGGTATTGTCATCTGGTGAATGAATTAAAATTTGACATGATCGAATTACACTGAGTTGTAAGGTAAATTAAAATGAACTACTAAAATATTTACATTTTAAATTAAAAACAAACTTAATAGATTCAAGCACTTGGGCGAAATGTAATAAACATATTTTAAATTTTAATAAAAAAAAGACAAAATAAGTTACCATTTTCAGTAATCATTTGAATTTTAAACATAATAAATTACATATTAGTAGAGTTTATACCAAACGAAATGATGATAACTTGTCAGCTAAAAACATGCATATTTCATTTATAATCTATCGTTATATATTTAACAAATCACATATTTAAAATGATTTTAATAAAAAGAAACATTTGTTTATCTAGTTAAAATACCCAATCACATCATGAATTTCTTGATTACAATTTCTGTTCTTCTAAAATATTAAAAGATTTTTATGTTATACGTTTTGCCATACATTTTGATACAAAACACAACAATCTTTCATTGACATATGGTGCTGCCGCCAAAAACTGCGGCAAACACTTGAACTATAAGCATGTTCCATTGTGTCTTTGCTAACAAGCTGATCGATTAATTCTACAACTTAGACTAAACTACCAACAAATTTTATACTATTAAATAAACTATAACCATAGAGAATAATCATTCTCTTTGCTATAACAATAAACTTGACAGAAAAACCCACTTGCACTATTTAAATTATTTATTTTTCCACTATCGACTAACAAATGTGTCTATACCATTTGTTAGCCGAGACGCATTTTTGCGTCACAATTTTGCGACACATAGTATAGGAGCTACGGTAGTTTAAAAATTACAAACATATCTGGGACGAAGAAGGGTAGTTATGATAATAACATGTTATGTCAATAAAATAGTTTTTGGGTTAGACGGCCATCGGACATTTTAGTGTTTTCATATACAAAAAAAAAAATAAAAAATACAAACAAATCGCAAATGAATCACATCAAACGTCTTGGACAGATATAACAAAACAATTGCAAGCACAAACATATAATAACGAAGAATGTTGATTTCGAATATGTGACATTTGATTTCAAGTTTGATATGGGCAACGAGAGAAATGAAGCAAATATATGCAACAACCGTAAATGGAATAATTTATTTCAATATTTATGTGTGATATTTCCAAACAAGTAGCTAACGATCATCCTTGATAGAAGATTTTACACATATGTGCATATATACGAGGTTCGTGCGAAAAGTACTTGACCTCGAGTATAAAATAACAAGTACTTTAGCCTTTAAAATTGACGTTTTAAAATCCCATAATTTTTGACAGTCACACTACGTACCATTAATCATGTTCCCTCGAACTCTATTATAAAGTCAATCTAATTTGCTGGTGCTAGTTTAACTCCCATGGGACAAAACTAAATAGGTCAGATCTTTTTTTGTCGAAGCTCAAACATTCTAATAACTCGTGCTTTATATTCTCAGTTTTATTCTTGCATTAGTCGATTAGTTGAAGAGTCCGATGTACTTTCGGTGAGCTATCCCAATGCACCTGCCATTCGTTTAAAGGTTCTGCATGGATCATATTACAATTTTCCTTCTTCTTCCCATCGTCACGGCGGGAATACGTAGTTAGACACTCCTTAGCTAATAAATATAATGGTAGCAATCTCGGTTTGAGACACACGGCCTCATCCGACATTGTTTTAAGTGCACAAACCATTCTTAAGGCGATTAACCGTTAAACAGATTCCACTTGCTGGTTTTATGTATACTTTTCCAAAGGATTCACCCAAATCGGAGGGCCATACTACATAATACACGTTACTAAGTAATAATCTGGGACTCTGTAAATCACCGCCTATACTATCACTCCCCGGTACTTAATAACAGATTTCGACCCAATTTAACCTTTATGCTTTCCATCCTTTTCCTACCAGAGCTCAGAACTATTTCTGTCCTCTGTTCTGCCAACTGCAAACCCCCATAGTTCAGGTACATATCTCCTATACCTCCTCTATACGTTTTGCCATCATATATATTGGGTTCCACAACGTAGGTGCTATCACCGACCCTTGTGATACTCCTCAACTTTTAAACTCTATTTCTAAATTAGTTAGCCACCAGCCTTGATAAATACATTCCCATTCGGCCGAGTTAAATGCATTTTAGCATCCAATGTGATCATTGCACAATAATTGTTGAAACTTTCCTTCCATCTGACACTAGGAATCCCCTCTCGCGCCATATTTACCTCGAGCGTAATCGATTCAATGGTAAAACGCGCCTTTCGGAATCCATTTTGACTTTCAGATAGGTTCGTCTGTTTAAAATGGCATAGGCAAGTAATATACTAGCTTACAAACCGCTTCGGAAATGCACGGATGCTACAATGAGATTTTTACAATGATCAGAAGCTTTGTTGTTTTCGACTTTGCCACAAACTCTTAGATCCTCCTTCATTGACACTGGTGAAATAACTTATTCTTCACCCTTTGGCTCGATAATTTTCACATAACCAGGCTGTTGTGGAAATAACATAGAAGTAATTTTTTCCAACTGTTCTTGGCACAAAGGGCATGCATTATATATGTACCCGAACTGTCATAGCTATTCTATATGGCTTGACCCAAAGATCCCGGTTTATCTTTCCACACAATTCTTGAAAGAATCGCTGTTTGCCTGTTTTATTTTGTTTTGGGCCTTGCACTTTAATATTTTGATATAAGCGTCTAGCACGGAGACATTTTTTACGCAGCTTGGCTATTATTTTGGCCTACCAGTACACTGGAAGCTTCCTGCTATCTATATTGATCTCCGTGGCATTGTTGCATACAAGCTATTTATTGTAATGTAATTTTTCTTCTGAGACACCTGACTTTCTGTAATACCTGACAAATTTATCTTCCAACATGAAAATAAAACCTTTTTCTCAAACATTTTTTGTTTCGGGCCATTAAATTTCCGTTTCTTTCTCAAAACATCCCTTAATGGGTTTTCATCGTGCAAGACGTACACAATGCTTTCGTGATCGCTGTGTGATCACTTACTTTCTAAAAAATTCTGTGGTTAGGAGACACAAAGGTGCTTCCAGAAGTGCTTTACCTCTATTATTAATGATTCGGCTTCCTCATTCAACGACTCAGGCAATTAAATCACCCACAATTAGCAAAGGACTAAGATTGCGTTTAGTTTTTTTTCATTTACCTCCAATTTAGGAGCATAGAGCGTCTACTAGACTGGACTATCTAACCCTGTTGGGCACTATTAGCTTAATTTCCACCCATGATTTACCGTGTTGTTTCACTTCTGCTAGCATCGTTCTTTTCCATGTTACAGGTGGTTGTCCGACTATCCTCTTTTCTTACGGATTTCACTCTAGAGCTCTTCTTGTGACATCATTCGGTAACCTCATTAGCGTGTGGTTAATCCATCTCCCTTTGCGTTTCCTAATATCGATCTCAATGACTGTTTGATTTGTTGAGCCAGAAGCAGCTCAGTATTCTCCTAAGACATTTGTTTACAAATACCTGTAGCTTGTTATTGATATTTTGCGTATCCTTTCAGGTTTCACAGCCATAGAGCAAAACCAGTTTCATCCTTGTCTTACCCCTTGGTAGTTCGATTAATTTCTTTGAGATGCCCATTTCACACAGTGTCTTCCATATTGCGTTCATCAAATCACCCTCGAAGTCCACGAAGAGTACGTCAGTGGTGAATTCTATTCATTAGATTGCTCTTTGTAAATGCGTAACCTTTTTCGAGGCATTTAAAACATTTTAGAGGATTGTTTATTTCTCGAATTCAGCAAATTTGGATATGACATTCTCTGCTATTTGGCTTGGAAGACTAAGCATTGTCATTTGCGTCTCACGATAAGAAGTTTTTTTAGCGTTTTTATAGAGACAATACTTTTTGTTCCCTCCGCCAGCGATTCAAGAGCCTGAAGTACATTGTCCTTTGTTATCATTTCATCAATATTTTTTATTTGTACCAGGGCTTCCTGTGTCAAGGCTTGTAACATCAGCTTCCTGACCGATACCTTTCTCTAATTGAGATAGAAAACAGAAACAGCTGTTTGTGGTTGGTCCCCAGTGCCTTCCAACTCTAGCAAAAGATCTCTCTTCATAGTTTGGCTAATTTAAAAAAGTGTATCTCCTAAACCAGTAAGTTATAAATTTGTCTTCACTTTCCTTAGCAGATCAAAACTATATCCGGTAGAGATGGTCGTTTTCAATATCTTTCCCGATTTTTGTTTATGAGTTTAATCGACCGAACTATCCTCTTTACTTCGCCATGATCATTAACTTTAAAATATTCAAACTGTTAGTTTATCTGCCTTTTAACTGCAGATAATTTTAAAACATTCGGACGATCGAATTCACTTCTTTTGCCTTCTTTTACTTGGTCCTCATTTAAATGAGGAACTGAGACTGCCCCAGCTATTATGTCTTTCTATAAATATAAGTGCTTATACAGTTTAGGTCCGCGAATCGTGTTGTATTTCCCACCTACCCACGGGCAATCCGGTTAGGAGTTTTCCCTATCCTGGGGAAAACTCCTGGGGTGATGCTAGGCGGACGTGTGCGTATATCAATATAAATGAATATTCGTATAAGTTCCTGTCGGTGTTTCCACAATATCGTATTTTTTAACTTAAAACTTTTAGCCATCTAGTTGTTGGTATAGTAATTAGTTCTAATCGATATAAGATTTTTTATGGTTGTGATCTATTCTATGTGACGATTCTAAAACTCGTATCTGAGATTGTCAGTGGCTCGAAAATATTTTATTTGTGTTAATTTTTTTGTTTCTGTACTTTTTAAACTATTACCTATAACATTATGACAAAACATTCAGTTTTGTCAAATAAAATGACTCACAGGGTATACACGAGTACATATATCGGAATAGAAAAGTGACTCGTTAAAATTAGAAACCATCATAGTGGAATTGCATTGAATGAGTGTATAAGGAAATTAATAAAGATTGACTGACTTCCGGTTTATGATACAGTTTATCAATGTGCATTGCACTAGTTTTATCATAGAAACATACGAGAATTTTAACGTTTACAAATTTTATCTCGTCTAGGGCGCCATTTATTTGAATGCATATATATTTATATATATAGGAAACTGGTTCGTAATGAAGAAGGTTAATGTAACATTGGCTGGATTACACATGCTAAATTGTCAACCAAAGGAAATTCGGGTATTTCAGAAATACTTACTATCTTTGATGATTTCTTTAAACCAAGAGTCTGGATTGTCAGTTGTAAATTTAAATTATTTCTTTTACGGTCGTCATTAAACTGAGAAAGAGATGATAGGCGCTTTGTTCCAAAAAGGGAAAATAAATGCATTTTAGCAACTCTTTCCAATTACAGATTCTCTATAGCTATACAACGGTAATTATGACTAACGTACATATTCTAGTAGTTCTAAGCACTATATCCGATATTAGTGCATTGCGGTTTTATACTTCCGTTCATGTCGTGTCTACGCGTTTAAAATTACACATCCCATTTCATCGTTTAAAATTTAGAATTACGGTGAAACATGACTAGACACATGTCTAATCACCTTGAGTAATGAACTTAACAGCACAGTATACAAATTTATCATCCGCCCAAACCGCAAACGTTAAGTGTACTACTACTATACAGTTTAGAATGAAAATTTTATTTATTTATTATGTGGTTACGCATCATGTTTGATTAAGTAATGAGCATGCTCGCGCGTATCAAGTCATAAATACATAAATATATGTTAATCAATGTTATGATTGATTTAAATTTTGATTGAGGTTTAAATTATTAAATAAAAATTTGAAGATTGATTGAATTTTTGTGATTCAATTATTAAAATCAATTGTCGTCATTTGATTCAATAAATTTACAGAAGGGGCTTAGTCAAACAAATATGTACAGTTTTGTGATTCCTGGAATAGTAAATTTACTTGTAATGTACTATACTGTGAATATGGTTGGATTATTGTCGGTTAAGGTAATATAATTTACGTAGCGTAAAGTATTTTTAAGAAGTGGGTGTGTCAACCATGACCACGTCCACCAGGTGATTTAAAAGCTCGCTTTATCAATGTGTTACAGGTCTGAAGTCTTGCTTTCAATTGGTCTTAAAAAAAGTAATTTTTCTTTAGTTGAACTAAACATTTTCTCTTCAATTTCGCTTCGCCATTATGGGAACGACATACACCGCTTTATTGAAAAGAGTTTGGAACACACTAACTTCTGTGTTGATAAATGAAATTGAACTTCCGCCAATACTTTACTTCGTTAGCTTAATTGCAGCACTCTCCATTTTTGTCATACTCTACTTGGATCTGCCATTATTCTAGGTATTGTTTTGCTTACTTTGTATATAGTTGCCAGGCAATAGCACATTCGCAAAGTTATGTTTCTTAAATTATCCTGCTAATGGTTAGCAGTTATTCCGTTTTCTTTTTCGGCAACTATCAACCAAGTAACAGCAGTCTTTAACGGATCGTATGCGCGTATGGTTCAATTATAAATCCAGGTTACATCCTCTTTGTGTATAGCCAGAGCTCCAACTACAGTGTCATCTCCAAATCCGATCATCTCAGCTTTTTCAGCTATTCGAAGATCCTTCTTCGAATCGAAACAAAAGATAAAATGGCGATCTGAATATTTCAAACGTAGTTAAACGAGTCATCGAAATCCCTCAATTCTTCGAAAATAAAACCGTAACGAATGATGATTTGAACGGAAATGAATCAAAGGTTGAGTTATGTCATGCAGTATAAGCGATGTAAATTTTTGTTAATCATATTAACGGTAATTTGTTTCGGAGTTTGAGGTGGACATGTTAAAACGTAAAACAGATCTCTTTAAATGGGAAAAATGTTTATTTCGAATGGAACGTCAAAAATATTTCAAAACAAATATTTCGAGTGGCGGTTTTTCAACGATACGTGTTAAAGTTTAAACTAGACAAATGTAAGTGCCTTAAAGAAACAAATTTGAATTTTTGAGTTCTTTTTCTCGAAGGAATTACTTAGGAACTAGAAAAACAGATCTAAGGATAAACGTGAGGTTAGAAAATTCATTGGGCAATTGAGTTGTTTTGGAAAGTTTGCTGTTAATTTAGCAATAATAGTCGGGCCACTGACCCGACTACCATAAAATAATATTGATTTTAAATGGGCCAACGAGCAATAAATAGCATTCGACGATGTTAGAATGATGTTAGGTAGCCGCTTTTAGGTATTGTTTTAACTATTTTCGACCTGAAGTAAGATCATCAGGTTCTCTCGGTCGCAAGTTCAAGAGATCTTGCTGTTGTGCTCATCCAAACAAATGAAAAGAATGAAACAATACCTGTTTTGTATTTCAAGAGAAAAACGACTGTCAACGAAGCAAAGTCTCATTCGTATGAGTTGGAAGCTCTCGCGATTAAAAAGTATTTGACACCTCGCATAGGTAGATGGTGGTTAAAGTTGGTGGAATTTAATTTTGTGGTCGAACGTAAAACCGGAAACTAGAAAAAAGGAGTAACAGAGTGCCTCCGAATAGTTTGTCGTTGTTTTTTATATCTTTGAGTGTTCTGTTCAACGCCTAAAGAGAATGTTAGTGTTCCATAGTGCATTCATCCCAGATGATAATTTTGCATTGTTTCAGCATTTTGGCCATAGGCGATGGTTTTTTATGTTGCACACTGCTTCTGGGTTATTTTAAATATTCAGTGGCAGCTTAAATGCTGAATGAGCTTCCATCCAATAAAGTTGCTGCAATGCCAGATGATGCGACGGCCAGTGCGATGCCATTATTTGATCGTATTTCGACGAGAATTAGCGAAATGAGAAATCTTTTGCTAGTTTAGTTGGATCGTTGCACCGTGTACGAATTCGATGCAATATATCGTCAGTTATTGAATCTTTGTGTTTATCCTATAACGTATCTGCTCGTTCCGGGAAACAGGTAGTCAACACTATAGCGAATACGAATGCCGAGTGCAAGGCATGTATCTTTATATGTTGGATACTGTTGTCCATCCATTTTGCGTATATCTTGAAATGACAATGGGCCGGTGGCATTAACCAACAACAAGCGCAACACTCAATCTACCTTAGAGTGACTGTATATATTTGGCTCAAAATGTTTGATTTGAATAGGTCGGGGCACACATTTTTTTGTTTGATTTTTTGTTTGGGTAGTGCATTATTTCGTCGTTGCCATTCAGTCGAGGGGCATTCACATCGGTATTTTGAATTTGAAACAAAACCATATCACTGCCTTTATTCACATACTTGGAAATGTATTTGATCTTCACTGAACTGCGGAACTCAACATTAATATGAGCATTGAATGTTTTGCACAGCAGAGGCGAATATGGTACCACCTAACGATTGTCAATGTAAATGTCTGCCTTGTTGATATTTACAGTAGTTATTCAGTTGATGGATATCCACGGAAATTACACTATCGATTTCTTCAAGGCGTATTTTGTCGACTAACTAAATCAAAATGTGTGCATGTAATCCTCGCTTTTGCCATTCAACCGAATATATCCAGCAACGTGTGGGACTTCAATTTTTGTTTGAACACACGTGCTGTAATGTCATGATGATGTATTGCATTTAGGCGTGGCAATAGCAAAGATGTAATCTCCTTCCACTTTGGATTACATGTAAACATGATAAATAAACACGGTCGTCCGTACTCGCGCACAAAAGTCATAGCATGTATTTTTGAATATGACATATGGGCTGCCTATTTCGGCGGTGTCGGCGTTCCTCAGGATAGCGTCTCGCAAGTGGATGTATTCTTCCGCTCGCAGCTTCTGTTGATTGAGTCGTAATAAATCCATCGAGCTCACTTCAAATATTGAAATATATATATCGAATATTAATTCAAAATGAGTAATGATGTTCATAATGAATGAATCACCTGGCATTAGGCGAATTGAGGTTATTGTAGCCGCAACATGCATCCACACGATTGATGGCCTTTGATTTTGAACGTTGAATTGAATTATTGACCATTTGCCGCAGTATTGTGAACTATTTCTGTTGCTCCGAACGAAGTCATTTGGAAGAATGAAATGAATGTGCGAATGAACTTCAGGAACAGGTTCAATGGTTTGGTGGTATCTCAATTTCTAGAAGTTGCAATTTTCTTGATGCATAACACATCCCGGCTGACTCATGTTTGGATTTGAGCGCATGACAATGGGGACATTCTTTGTCCATAGTACCAATCAGCTCTTTCGGATGAGCGGAATATTCAATATCCGGCTCGTATTCGAATGCGCCATCTGTCATTCAACACCATAAATAATTTCATTATGTTTGAAAAACGGCAGGAGGGTTAAAATTTGGGGTTATAGGTATTTTTAGATGGCAAATCAGAAAAAAAAAATACCAAACAAATTTTAACAAAAAAAAATAGAAATAGAAACAATCTGGATAGGGATACCCTAATCACCTAGCGGTATGAAATATAATGTATGACCTATTCTCATACTTATCAAATATACATAAAAAATTTAATAAAAATCGGTCGTGCCGTTTCGGAGAAGTGCGACCACAAACACAGTGACACGAGATTTTTATATGTATATATATATATATATATATATATATATATACATATATATATATATATATATATATATATATATATATATATATATATATATATATATATATATAGTGTGCTCTAAATTAAAATTAGGATTATGGTTATATTATATCGCTTCGTATGAATTAAGTTACCGTTTATTTTTTTCGTCTTTCTACCACCTCTATTTTAAGTTCGATTTTGATCATTGCGACTTTGTATATATAGGAGGCTTTGATTGATCATATGTAATAATCATATTGAATAAATTCTCGAAAATACCGCGGTACCATCATAGCTTTGGCATGCTAAATTATTGAAGATATTTTTTTTTACCATGGCAATTATAAAATCAAATATATTGATTAGGCTGTCCTTCCTAAGAAAACTTTTACCTAGCCCCCAAAAATGGGCCGCTAGAAAAGCCAAAGAACGTTGAAGTGGTATATTTTATGTGGCGTTTTGTTATATTAATAAATTTAGGAGTTGAATGAATTTACCTCTATTTTAAGAGCTTATTTATTGATTTTTACCTTGAAAACCCATGCATGTAAAAGGACAAGTTAAGTCAATTATGCATTTTATTAACTGCCTGTGTTCATACTTTTTATTTATATGATAAAATTATCCATCACATTTTCAATTCTGCCAAACAGTTTTAATGTCATCATTGCATACAGTTAAATGAGAACTACTATATGTGAACCATGACTATTTCCAGCTTTGGTTTTAATAAAATACACGATCATATTTTAGAATACCCTGTTGTTATCCAAAGAAAATTTTCATAAAACTAGTTTGAAAAATACTAATTTAAATAATTTAATTAAATCTTGTACGGATGATATTCGTAATTTTTAAATTTAGTTTTGGTCTTTTACGATTTAAAATCGATTTTTTTAGTCATATTTTCTAGAAGCAAATGATTTTTCTCGAATGTTTATAATCGCCTACTCGATCATTTTTTTAAATTTAAGTCCTTAATCAATTACGCAAAAAATGGGAAAAGAGGCCACAAAGCAAAATAGAAAATAATGAGTAAAATGAACTCATCATTTGTTCTATATGGCACGCGACAGTGTCACGATAGAAAAATACAACTAGGAATTTTATAGCGCATTTTTCTATAGAAATGCTAGCTATTTCGAGTATATTATGTTGCGTAAATATAGTTATAGTGTTGATATTTAAGAAAGTTTTGTAATTTGTGTTATTAACTTTAATTAAATATTATTTTATATTTTTATAAGTATATAAACAAAACCAACACTATTGTATATTATACAAGCCATGAAGCTTGGCTAAGTAAAACATATTATGACTACTAATTGGCTATATGTTAGTGAATTTGACTACAGTAAAAATCGAAACAAAAAATTATATTTCGCATTGTCCATACTCCTCTAAATTCAAAGTACATAACATTTCTACAAAAAAAAACGAAACAAAAATTATATTTTGCACTGTTCATTCTGCTCTAAATTCAAACTATATAGTATAGTATATAATGAAGTAAATAATAATAACAATACTTCTCTCTTTCGTTAAATAATAAATTTGTTTTTTGCTTTGTCATAAAGAGCGCAGCATACTGTTGTTCCATCATTCGTATTCATTTTTTATTTACATCAAAGCATATAATAAAAGTATATACAAATTGTACTACGTCACAACACTAATACTTAGGTATAGTAGTCACTTTTTGGCATAAGTATCGCAACTTCATGGCTTGTATATATATTTGTGTTGGTTTTGATATAAAGAAAATATTAAATTTGCAGAAGCACTCATTCCGTGAAATATATGTACGCTTCGTTCCTGATATATATATATATATATATATATATATATATATATATATATATATATATATATATATATATATATATATATATATATATATATATATATCAATAGTATACACAGGATTTCTCTATATGGTGGGGGTCCAGTTTTTTAAGAATAACTAAAATAAGAAAGCAATACCACAGATTTAATATAACCCAGATGCCTTATTAGGAAGGAAATCGTGGTTGAAAACATTGGTGCCACTTTCCACATTAGTTTATTTTTTGGAACTTCAATCGAGAGGCCCCCCTGAATCTTGGGTAAAGGTTTAAAAGTTGGATTAAATAGTATAGTGCCACCTATGCAAAAGTAAGTAAAACAAAATAACTAAAATAAATGTAACGTAATTTAATATTTTGTTTGACCAGTTTATTTTGTTCTATAATACTTCAACACCTTTTATGCATGTAGTTTTTGAAATATTGATCTTTACTTATGCTGATGCATTATTTATTAGTGTATATAACATAAAATCTCATATAGATTTTTATATATAAATATTTGTGTTGAGAATTATATTATAATGCACTAGTATATGTATAAATTATATACATTGTAAATTTTAGTGGTATTCGTTAAGTTTTATCCAAATTTCTACTTATCTAAAAATATTCATTGATATAAAAATAATATACTCCATAGCACAACAACAGCATTAGAAAATGCATAAATTGTTCTTTTCTTTTTCTGTTTGTAAGAATTCGGCTAGGAATTATAGGAATTTAAAAGTATACAGCCATGCAATTTATAGTTTATTGCGTAATAGCGATGGTTAAGATACTTGCAAATCATGCTGCGACCCGAGATTCGATACTTACCAGCGACACAAAAATATAGCACAGATGAAAATTAAATTACAAATTGCATCTGTGACCGAATTTGTGACATTTGTGAATATGTGACAAATTGTAACAAGTGGTTCTGAACCGTTTGATACGAATAGTCATAGGTCTCTTAAGGGGCTCTGTATGAGATAGTTTACGGCCGGATACCATAGTTAGTTATATTGTAATAACCCGCCTAAATAAATATGACAACCCATTATCAATTATTTGAGTATAATTATACTTTGTAATGATGCAAAGGGATGCATGGGATGCTTTGAAACGGAACCATATAGCATCAGCTGCAATGGAACATTACACTCGGTTAACTATAGTGTCAAAGCAAAAATATTTAAAGATGTTTAGAAAAATGAAAAAATTATACTTAACTAACTAAACCTCAGGCAACTTAAGTTAAGTTAAGTCTTTGACCTAAAAGTTAAGTCTTTGACCTAAATTTTACAGAAAATTTAAGACAATTCGTGCTAATTACTCGAAATGGGAACTACGATCGAATAAATTTAATTGGGTATATTCTCGATACATTCTAGCAAATTAGCAACTTGCGAGCTGATAGTAAAAATAGTGCATTCTCGGTGGTTTTTGCGCCCTCCTAGCAAGTAAAAAAATTAAAAATATTTGCTACCAACTTTTTGAGCTCGCAAGTAAAAAAAGACAAAAAGTATGAAAAACATTTAGAAAGCCTTTTGGTAAATGTATGTTTTTATGAATTTTTGTACGCTATGCGATTTATAGTTATTTGCATCGATTAAATTTTCGTCGTTTCATCAATAGGATAGAATATTGAAACAAAATCGTTCCTAAACAGTTTTGATACTTAATTAATTCCAAAAGAGTAACTTCAGGATATCCCCAGATTTAAATTTGTTTTCGTCTAATTTCTTGTCGTCGATCGGTCAACTATCATCAAATGTAAGTAATTCTCCCAATGTATTGGAAATTTGAGAGGCATTCAAATGGAAACAGACTCAGTTCGCGTATATTCCCAATTTAAAGCCAAATTACATTCCTGATTTAGTTCCTGCAAATATTTTACGTTAATTTGCTCAGCCATTAACATTTCAATTGAAGCCTTAATTCAATAGATCTCTTGCACTCGGTTATATTCGAGATTGTTGGAAAATTTCATTGGCCATTTCTGTAAACAAAAGTGGTAATCGATCTTTAATTAAAAACTACAGACCTATTTCCATACTGTCTGCCACTCCGAAAATATTTAAATCTATGTTTCGCGATATTATGATCATAGAGTTTTGTTGGACTACTAACCCACATAAGCATGGTTTTTCCACCGGCCGTTCTGTTTCGTCTAATCTCGTTGAATTTGTACATTTTGTAATAAACTTAATTGAAGCTGTGTTGCTGGTTCATGTAGTGTTCACAGACTTCAAGAAAGCTATTTCAAACGATTCTATTATTAAATGATTTTAATGTAAGTTTTTATTTTTTATAAGATTATTATTTTATTTTATTTTATTATTATTTTTTTTTTATTAAAAAAAATTTTTTTTTAATGTTTCTAATTTTAATCTTATTAATTTTATTTTGTGAATGACTGCATAACGTCAATTTTTAAATTTAAAGTTATATTTGTAGACTTATTTGATAATAAATAAATAAATAAATAAAATAAGATAAAACTTGTGGTAAAATATAATCAAAGCCGTGCATAATATTTTTATGTTTCGAAAATTTTTTGTTAAAGATTGGCAATAAACGTTTCCAACAGAGGTACATACACTTTTTTATAGTATTCGTCAGATGATTCAATAAAACTGACATTTGATCTGCCTCGCAATTTCGGTTTCTCTACAGGAAAATCATACTTTTCTGCAATTTCAACTGCTTTGGTATACAGTATCAAATTCCGTTGTCATTTATGACTTCATTTTAAACGTGTATAAAAACTGAAGTGCTTTTGATAAAGCAATATTATTTGTCCAATTCGTGATTATTTCCAAAGCATCAATAATCGCATCTTGCAATTATAGAAATGCTGAGTTATGGCGTTCTATCCATCTAGTAGCGCGCAAATTTATAAGTTTTTGTTTTCTTGAGTCTTAACCAACTTTCTTTATGGATGCTACCAAAGTTTGCTGTTTTTGGAACATTAAAAATGTGATAAATCTATCCTAGAAGGGACATACACTGTCTTATTTCACGCGCATCGCAAATACTACTCACTGCCAAGTTGAGGCTATGGCTAGAGCAATGAACGTATAAAGCACTAGGTATTCCACAAATTTTTGCTTGTACTCCATAAATAACGCCTCCCATAACTGATGCGCCATCCTATCCTTGACCACGGAGTTTTTTTATATGAATGCCTTGAGATGATAAAACTGAAATTAATCCAGCAACATCTGGAACTGGTACAAATTTTAAAAAATTATCACATAGTTTTGGCTCGTTATTGGCAAAATTCAAAAATCGAACGCAGTTGTTCGATTCCTGCAACATCTGCTGTTTCAATAGCAATTAATGAGAAACACGGGGCTCACTTCCATAACTATTTTATTCATAATCTTATTTCCAGTTGTTTCTATTATTTCGATCTGGAAACGAGGGCTGAGATAGTTGGCATTTTTCGGAGCTAAAGATAGCTTCATTTTAAAATTTTCATCGTGCTTAGCACAAAATCTAAAAAGAAATCGGAAATTTCCATCATTATTTTTTTTGTTTAGATGATTTTTCCTATGTTTATAAATGGATTGATTAACAGAGGTCGCTGTTTAAATTTTCTAAATTATAATTTTTTGTAACTAACGGGGGGCTCAAACCCGTTAAACACCCCCTGATTTGGCCCCTGAAATATATATATATATATATATATATATATATATATATATATATATATATATATATATATATAATATATATATATATAATATATATCTACTATAGAAAATTGAATAGAACAGTTATTCATGTAGTTGACAGTTAATTAACAGTTCTGACTATTAAAACTTCAAATTTGCGATAGCTGTAAGAAAGTAGAACAGTCCTGCTGATAAAATGCATAATTATGTTTTGTATATAAATCGCCTGCAATACATTTTCTTTATAACTTGTGAATTAAATTTATTAAGTTTAATAAGTAATAGTTGGTAGAACGGTATATTAAAATGTTAAATAGAAAACTATTCGTTGTGGTATTTATGCTGATTATTCAAATGAATTGTAATGCATTCCATCAGTTTTAATTAAAGTACGCAATAAATATTTAATTTAAATTTTTAGGCGCTCTTAGCACTTTTAATCAAATTGGCAATCGCCCATCATTTCCTGGTATTTTTGGTTTTAGAACCACTACTCCCCGTGGTGAGGAATTTTATGACTCAAGTACTTTTATAGAGTATGAATCATCTAGTGATCCAGCATAATAGATCAACCCTAGGACAAGTATAATTTTTTTTTCTGGTAAACTACTGTTGATAGTGAAAATAATAAACTGTGTGTGTGTTAAATTGTGACTGTTTTATTTAAATGGAAATACATGGTCGGTCGGTAAATACAGGGAACACAACAATTATTAATTTAGAATACATAGTTTAATACCGCTAAACAAAATAATTTTTATTACTACTCTTTAGGAGACTTCTGCGTCTTAACAATGTCTAAGGATATTACTGTTATTTTATTTTAAGTTTAAACAGACTTCAATAGTTGCTTGTAAAGTAGCTTACTTTCAATCCGAATTATTCGCTTTTTCTTTTGATAATTTTGGCATGAAATTTCAACGATATAAGTATCTAATATCGTGCCAAATTACATGTCAGGGTTTGAAGAACTTTCCCAACAAATCATTTTAAAATCCCATTTTCATCCTACTTATCGAATTTCATCATAAGAAAAATGTTATTTTTCTTATGATGAAATTCAATTTCCGGTTAAGAAATTACCGAGTTCCTTCCTAATTGGCCATATTCCAGAACTTTCCCAAAAAATCATTTTAAGTTTAAATCACATGTCGAAATATCCTGTTTTGAAATATCCAGTATTGTACCATATCTCGTTTTGTACCTTATCTCGTTTTGAATTATCCAATTTTGAAATATCCAGTTTTGTACCTTATCTCGTTTTGTCAAATCCTATTTTGAAATATCTAGTTTTAAAATGTCCAGTTCTGAGTGGTTCCCAAAATTTACTTTATTTATATCATTACGAAACAAAACTTTTCACTCGCTTGGCAAAGGTTGGATCGCTGGGCTGACTATACCCGCATATGTAAAAAACCTCAAAGTTTAATATACCAGTAAAAAGAAAAATAGATACCGCCAAAATTTTAACCGACTCCGCTTATGTAAACGGACACGCTTATGATCAGTACGTGGGACGTCCAATCACTAAGGAACCCACGCGCGTTTGATGGCACTATATCAGCCATGAAAGAGTATCGTTTGGAACTCGTTGCTCTCCAAAAAATTCGATGGCCATAAAGTGGAGATCATGTGTCGCAAGGCTTTACATTGCTTTACAGTGAAGATGACCTCGGCAATCTTAGTGTTGGTTTTATTCTTGGGTCCAAGGTGAAAAAGTCTGTTTTGGATTTCAAAGCAGTTGATAATCGCATGTGTAAACATTATACATGCGACTATTCAACCTGACAATCATTTGTGTACATGCGGCCACTGATGTAAGCCAACCTAAAGTTTAATACTCATTTTACAACAATTTGAACGATCTGATGGGATACACAAAGGAGCACGATGTCAGAATAGTGATTGGTGACTTAATGCTAGAGCTGGCAAAAATCAGACTAACTTATGTGCTAACATAGGTTCTTACACCCGACACGATATAGCGACCGATAATGAAGAAAGAATGATGTACTTTGTGGTCGCTCGCATGACCTCATTGTGGCTAGCACATTCTTTCCTCAAAAAATTTCCACGTTTCCATGGACACACCCTTGTAAGACGTCCTGAAATAAAATTAATTTTATGGGAAATTAATTTTTAGGAAGGTCTCGGGTGATCCAAGATGTGAGATCTTATCGGTCGGCTGCCAAATTTGTAGGCAGTGATCATCAATTGGTCACTGTAAAGCTATGATGGCAGTTTTCGTACAAGTCAGGGATCGCAGGTAAACGTAACTTACGTTTCAACTGCGAAGGTCTAAAACGGCGATGAGAAAGTACAATATCAGAATCGTGTTAGCAGTAGCATTATGGAAACCAACCCCCATTCTGATGATGTAAACGCTCTATGGGACGTATTGAAAACTTCAGTTGTCAGTGCTGCTCGGGCCTAAAGTCTTAAGGGTAAAACAACTCAGCAATGAGCGCAGTTCACGTAACTTCTTTAAAGGAGTTATCGGACTGAATTATACCCTCAGACCTATAGATCTATCGCCATTAGCTACCATGATGGAAACCTCCGTGTTAACACCGATGCAGTGCTCGACACACAGAAGGAGTCTGATTAACTGAAGAGACTTAAAAGAAACCGTTTTCTGGGGTTGATTGTATTAATTCCGAGCTCTTGATATTCGGTGGGGATACTTTGTGGAACTATCTGACAGTAACATTCGTTGTTCTTGGACTTCCAACAACCTTATGACTCAATCCATCGGGAATACCTGACAAATATGTGCGTTTATGTAAAATGACAGTAATGCAGTCACAATGCTGCGTCAAAGTTGAGAATAAGCTATCAGGGGTTTTGCAATTAGCTCTGGGGTACAGCAAGGAGATGATCTGTCCCCGATACTCTTTAATCTAATGTTAGAATTCATCTTTCCTAAAAGTGAAACATCTCAGGACAACATCTTGTACCGTCAGTCCAACCAGGTTCTGGCATATGCCGATGATATCTGTGTAATTGGACTGAATGGCAACGATGTAAAAGAACTTCTAGATCGTCTTGTACAATGATTAGCTTCCGTTGGTCTCAAAATCAATAAGTCCAAAACAAAATATATGATCATAGATTTTAGAGACCAAGACGCAATGGATTTTAGTAGTGGTGACCACACATTTATAGGAGTGATATTTGAAGTTTCCGATACCTCAGTTCCTTTGTCACATGATGTCTTATCGATAGCAATCGTGCTTTGTATGCTTTATATCCACTGCTAAAGTCAAAATACCTTGCAATTGCCGACCAGCTGAAGTTGTACAAGGTGTTGATCAGACCCGTTGCTATGTATGAGTGTGAGACTTGGACCCTGACGGATGAATATAAGCGATGGTTAATGAAATTCGAGAGAAGAACCATGCGCTTGATTTATGGCCCAAACGTTACGATGACGACATTTACCGAGTTTTATTTAACCACAAGATCAGGAATTTAATGAAAATTTCTGATCTCGTTCATGAAATAAAAGGACAGCGAGTGCACTGGCTCGGTCACGCTCTCCGAGCCAATGGTTCAGTGTTCTTTGGGAGGAGAGCCGCCTTTTGGCAAGCGCAGAGGTCGCTGTCGGCGACGATGGATTCTCAGAGTAGAGAACTATGTAACGACGGCGGACTGTTGTGAATGTCGGTATTTTAATTATTCAAATGTAGATGGTGTGCAAAGCAGAGCCCAGTTTAGATCTGATGAGGGATCGTAATATTTGTTAAAAATTAATTGTTATCTCATCAGGCCATGGCGACCGAGTGCTATGTGTAATTGCTACTTTATGCTCTATATATATTTATGTACAGTGTACATGTAGCTACAATCTCATGTCAGAATTGGGTTCATGATGAATCCTAAATTTTGGGCTATATTAACAAATGGCACAGCATCAACACCAATGTAGATAGGTGGAAAAGCGATTATTTCATCCCTGGTATGAAATAATGGCGATTTAGAATAATTTAAATCTAACTGATTAATTTTAGCCCATTCAAAATAGCCTTAATATCAGCATTGACCAACTCAGTCATTAGCTCAATATGATTTAGTGTGTCAATATGATCTTGATATGATCAAGAATCGAAACGTGTTAACACATTAATATGATGTGAATTTACTTCATTAAAGGGATCGGTCGCTTAAACAAGGCGAAATGAATTTAATTGCATGCTGAGAGGAATTAAAACGTTTATATAACTTTCCAAGCAATATGCCATAATTTAGAGTATCAAAAGTCGTGAAAAAGTCAAGCAGCACTAATAAGGCATCATGACCATTATTCAAAGAAACAGAAATGTCATCAGTTTAATGAAGTTTCCAGAACTCGGAATTAATGCAATCAACCCCAGAAGAACCGTTTCTTTCTGTTTCTGCATTGCATTTGCACGTGTGAAGTCTTCGTTTAGTATATGGGTCCTCTATATGCACATCCCGCACTCTGTTTTAAAAATATTTGAAATACAGCATTCGACACTCTTGTTGAGTAGTGCACTGTTGCAAAAAAAATCAACAAAAATTCTATTCTATTCTGTTTGGAAACGATCTGTCAGTGCCAATCGAACGCCACTAAAATTAACGATTTAGAAACGATCGTGTCCTAGTTTAATTTCGATCTAATCAAATTGTCATAATATGTGAAAATGATTTAGATGCATAAATTATACAAAAACAAATTAAGTCAAAAACGATAAAAAAAAATCATCTTAATGATAAATATGATAAATTAAGGGTCAAGTATGATCACGAAACGATCGATAATTATTTTTGATCATGGGTAAAATTAAGTGAGTCATTGCGTGAGTAAAACATTTTTTTTTTTAATTAAAACCAATTAAACGATATATGGATGTAAATAGGGCAAAGAGGATGGTAATTCTTATTACATGTATGAGATTAGTCAGTATATAAATGTTAACCTGAATTAAAATGAATAACCCGGATTATATATACGAGTGAATATTATACGAATAGAAAGGGGCTATATCATCAGGGTACATATTAATCGATCATATTCTCATTTTTGAATGACACAACAAATTCTCAACTAATTGATGTAATTTTTGGGTTTCTTTCCGCAGATATTGAAATCTTTTACTAAATCGCATGTTTAAGAATTACAAATGTATATATAATTAAGTTTCCAAGAAATTACAATAATTATAATTAAATTACTGCCGTTGTTACTCATCGATCGCGGCTCCAATCGACACGGTTTAGCGGTCAATATAGAATTTTTTTTTAATGCTTATTGATTTTGATTAATTACCGATCGGTACAAAAACTCGTCGTAAATGCTATAACACATTTATTGGGAATGACAAAAGAAATAATTTATTTGCTATAAGACTAATAGAGTCACTCCCTTAAATGGATACAAAAAAAATGTCTTTTATATAGTTTTTGTTGTTAACGTTAGGTTCTTACAAACAATACGAAAATATTTATAAATAAATAATTCTAAAATGAAACGACAACCAAAAACCATTCAGCTGAGTAAATTTTCCTTCATCAACCGGAGAAATATATAAGATCTTTTGTTGTTGCTTTGTTAGATGCAGTGTAAATCGTAAGTTATACAAATATATTATGGGGAAGCATGATGCATTTTAACAAGATTATTTGTTCTAATTAAGAAAAAGAAAATTGTTGTAGACAATAAGATAAGACGAAATATAAATAGATTGCCGGCTGGAGCAATGTTTGTGTATACATGATAATAGAAATGAATATGTTAAAAAGCCAGGATGCAAATGATTCACCACATAAGTTTTACAACGACAGGTGAAGTGAATAATGAGTTACTAAAACAGATTCAACGTCAAATCAAATTCAAAGGCAACCATAAAGAATATAATTTCCGGATTTTGCATTTCCAAATTCGAAAATCCGAAATTCAAAATTTAGAATTTAAAAGTCTAAATATACCTACCATTATATGTTACCATGGTGTACAAGTTGAACATATTGCTACCATGTGAACAACATTTTTGTATTGCTCATGCATACCAAATCGCTATTATAAATAGTTCATACACAAAGCAGATGATCACTAATTGTAATGTAAAAAAGACTGATTTGGACTGCAAATGTACATGTAAATGAAACTATTGAAGTTACGGAAGAATTTAATTTACAAACAATAATTAGGAATGATCGTAAAGGTGGGGAAATGTTTCGATAAGTTAGATGGAGTTCGATAAGTTATATGGAGATAATAACATTGGGACAACTTAATTTACTATCCTGCTCAAACTGACAATTAACAAAAACTTTAAGTCAATAAGTCCAAGTAAAAATTCAAGAATCTGCTAAAGAAAATACCAGTCAAAAATCTATTCAAAGTCAAAAAGAAAATCAAGTGAAATGACAAAATTTAAAATTCAAGTTAAAAGTCAAGTCAAAAGTCAAGTCAAAAGTCAAGTTAAAAGTTAAGTCAAAAGTCAAGTCAAAAGTCAAGTCAAAAGTCAAGTCAAAAGTCAAGTCAAAAGTCAAGTCAAAAGTCAAGTCAAAAGTCAAGTCAAAAGTCAAGTCAAAAGTCAAGTCAAAAGTCAAGTCAAAAGTCAAGTCAAAAGTCAAGTCAAAAGTCAAGTCAAAAGTCAAGTCAAAAGTCAAGTCAAAAGTCAAGTCAAAAGTCAAGTCAAAAGTCAAGTCAAAATTCAAGTCAAAAGTCAAGTCAAAAGTCAAGTCAAAAGTCAAGTCAAAAGTCAAGTCAAAAGTCAAGTTAAAAGTCTCAAGTCAAAAGTCAAGTCAAAAGTCAAGTCAAAAGTCAAGTCATAAGTCAAATCAAAAGCCAAGTCAAAAATCAAGTCAAAAGTCAAGTTAAAAGTCTCAAGTCAAAAGTCAAGTCAAAAGTCAAGTCAAAAGTCAAGTCAAAAGTCAAGTCAAAAGTCAAGTCAAAAGTCAAGTCAAAAGTCAAGTCAAAAGTCAAGTCAAAAGTCAAGTCAAAAGTCAAGTCAAAAGTCAAGTCAAAAGTCAAGTCAAAAGTCAAGTCAAAAGTCAAGTCAAAAGTCAAGTCAAAAGTCAAGTCAAAAGTCAAGTCAAAAGTCAAGTCAAAAGTCAAGTCAAAAGTCAAGTCAAAAGTCAAGTCAAAAGTCAAGTCATAAGTCAAGTCAAAAGTCAAGTCAAAAGTCAAGTCAAAAGTCAAGTCAAAAGTCAAGTCAAAAGTCAAGTCAAAAGTCAAGTCAAAATTCAAGTCAAAAGTCAAGTCAAAAGTCAAGTCAAAAGTCAAGTCAAAAGTCAAGTCAAAAGTCAAGTCAAAAGTCAAGTCAAAAGTCAAGTCAAAAGTCAAGTCAAGACTTAAAGCTTGCAAGGTTAAAGCTTGCAGTTTTGTTAATATGTCAAGAAATAGTTGGACTAACGGTAAATGAATTTGTCATGTAATGTTTAACTTTTACAAAAATTAAATTTTAGCCCATTATAGGGCTCAATTTTACCTCGGCAGTGACAAAGGTGAATTAACGATCGTCATTCAGAATTTTTAATAATTTTTAGAGTTACCGTTTTGAATTCACAATAATTGTTTTTAAATAAAATTTTCGTTGATATTTTTCTGATTCACGAGATCAGTACTTTATCTTTCTTCTGACAATAATAATAGGAAAACAGTTCTTAGGAACCTGATTAATTAAATTTACAACTTTTAAATTAAAATTCACCCAATTGTTCATAATTAGTAAAACAAAGATAAAAAATAAATCTTATTGATATTGCGTTAAACTTTTGGGGAATTCCAGCTTCCGCAACGCGTTAATGAAATTTAATTGTTTATAGTTTGAAGTAAATCAAATTATGCTTATCGCTCTCTAATTTTTAGAATATTGTTACTTATTTGAGTCATTAATTGATAAGCATGTTTGTGCTCGTATTTACATACAAATTGTGTAGCTCGTGTCCAATAATGAAAACTTTCCTTGTTTTGTCAATCGTATACTTGTAAAACAAGTAGTTTGTCGTTATTAGGTCATCACAACAAGTGGAAAATTTGTAAACAGGAAGGAGATGGATATTATGCCATAATTATTGTGAAATTTATAGTATACGGATATATTGTGTGCGCTTTATGCGATTTCGTGACATATCATCAAGATCAACTTGTCCTATGCGATAAGCGTGTATTATAAGTAGCAAGAAAATAGAGGATCAATGATGCAGTCAGTATAAATTATATGGCCAGATTATGGCTAAATATTTTTATTAGATAAATCAGAGATAACTGACTGCTTTTTATTTCAATATGATGCATTTTGGTCTTTAGTGTTAGTTTCTGCACATGTCTTCAAAGATGCAGCTGGTGTTGTTTTTAACAATTGGTAGAGTCTGTTGACAAAAGTTCCACAGAACAGGTTTGCTTGTAAATTTTAACGAGTTCGATCAAGCGATTTAAGTGATTTTTTATGTCCATGTTGATTTTTTATGTCTCGTGTTCAACCCGATAATAAAATTGCAAGCTTTCAGCACTTTCGCTATTCCAGAACCATTTAAAATATTTAATAGTAATTTTAGCACCGAATGCGTTAATCATCCAATAATGTAGTCATAATTTTAACATTTAAATCACAGATCACATATTCATTAAATTATACTCAAAATTGATGGTTCTCTAATTATTTTGAGTGTTTTATAATTGACTGTCAACATTAAGCAACAAAAAAACTAAAACCAAAATTAGTGAATTTAATTGAGTGTGTTTTCCATTAAAAAATAGCTTAATGTGTTGTATAATTAAATAAATTGAGTATATCCTAAAATAAGTTAAAGATTGAGTGAACATTTTATAAAATAGCTCACAATTTTAAATTGAAGAATTATTACCTTTTTAAAGATAAACTGAATCTAAAAATTAATTGAGTGATTTGTGAATAACTTGGTTTATCCTAGTTTATCCTAGTTTACCGTTTCGACTCAAATCAATTACTAAATTGTACTCAAAAAAATAATTTTGTGAAAAAATAATTTTGAGTGATTTGTGAATAACTTGGTTTATCCTAGTTTATCCTAGTTTACCGTTTCGACTCAAATCAATTACTAAATTGTACTCAAAAAAATAATTTTATTAGTTGACTATTTTTAGTGCTTTTATAATTTCTTTCAAACCTTACACAGCGTGACAATCTTCTTGATTATGTTTAGTCGAATTTTGAGTGAACTTTGACTTATTTTGAATGAATTTTATGACTTTATTAATGTTATTAACAAAAATTTAATAACTATTTTTCTAGAAATAGCTATTTGATAGCTGTATTTGGGTTTGTGATAAAATAATACTAAAAATTACACTTATTTGTTGACGATTTTGAGTATGTTATATCTTATTTCAAACTTCATTCATTGAGTAATAAACTTCAACGCTTAATTTAGTAGTCTGACTTACTAACTTTGGTTTTTATAGGTTGAAATTGAGTTAATTTGTACGATTTTAAGTATTGAAAAATTCTATAAATTGAGTAAATGTTTATTCGCGTAAAATTGAGTGAAATTTGAAAAACGATTAAAGTTATACTTTTTAAAATTAAAATTTATATTAAATGTACTCAAAATTAAAATTATTTTTTAACAAATTTTGAGTGTTTTCATAATTTACTTCCAACATTGGAATCTTTGACAAGAAAAACTTAAAAACAATTAACAAATAGTTTGAGTGGATTTTGATTAAATTTGATAACTTCTGTTCGGTAAAATTAAACGAATGGAGTATATTCCGAGCATTATATTAAGCATTTGAAAAAAGTATAAAATTAACAATTTTATTGTCTTCGAAATTTTTTTTATTTTTTTGAGTATTTTTATGATTAATTACAAAATTTCACTCATTGAGTAATATTTAACTTTACTTAGTAGAATTTTGAATACATTTTATTATTTCATATTCTGCTTTTACAAATGCTTTCAAATACTTTCTGAACTATTTTTAAGTGATTTTTTACTGTAAATTTTTTAAAATTATATTTGAGTTCTTTATTATGTTATCCTACAGTTAAAATAAATAAGTAAATTGTAAATGAAAATTTTACTAAAATTTTACTCAAAATTTAAATTGTTTGTTAACAAATTTTGAGTGTTTTAATAATTAATTTACTATCTACTTAACAACTTCTTTGGCAATTAAAACGTAAAAGAAAATAAAAAAGAATTTAAGTGTTTTTTGACTAAACCTCATAACCTACTAGTCGGTAAAATTAAATAAATTAAATATCCTCTGAGAATTAGTTTGTTTAGAAATGAGTGAAATATATTTGAGTGATTTTTGAATAACCTTTGAGTGATTTTTGGTTTGAATTACTCTTCTCAAATAAGGGCTCTATTATATTTGAGTAATTTTTCTTAAAGTGCAGTTTAATTGTAAAATATTTACTAAATGATTATTTGGGTGATACGTATACAAAAAAGTTGTTAGCTTAAGTAAAATAACGGTATAAGCTGCAAATGAAATTTTTTACTAAATTCTACTCGAAATCAAAATTTTTTCTTTACTAATTTTAAGTGTTTTATGATTTACTCAACTTTGGGAAATTTGACAAAGAAAAATTTTAAAAACTAAATTAAAATTTGAGTGGATTTTGATTGAATTTCATAACTTTTTGGTCAGTATATATTTGAGTGATTTTTGAATTATTTTTGTTACTTTGTAATATTTTACTAGTAGAATTTTGAATAAATTTTATTATTTCATATTTAGCTTTTTCAAATGCAATATTTTCTAAACTATTTTTGAGTGTGTTTTCTTAAAGTGCAGTTTCATTGTAAAATATTTTCTAGATTATATTTGAGTGACTTATTAACATCTTTTGTTAGCCTACAGTTAAAATAAATTAACTGCAAATTAAATGTAAATTATAAGTATTTTCATAATTAATTTACTATTAACTTTGTCAATTTAAACGTGAAAAAAATTAAAAAGAATTTGAGTGTTTTTTGACTAATTATCATAATTTAATAGTCGGTAAAATTAAATAAATTAACTATACTCCAAAAATTAGTGTGTTTAAGTATGAGTGAAAATTGTTACAAAATAAAATTAATCTGAATAAATTAGTCTCAGTTTTAACTTCGAGTTATTGTCCAAAAAAATATATTGAGTGATATTTTTAAGTGATATATTGAGTGATATTTTTAATTTGGGTTGAATTTACTCCTCTTATTATGATTTATCTTTTTATGATGCTTTTAAGTATTTTCAAAATATATTTGAGTGATTTACCAAAAACACTTGTTAGCTTAAGTGAAATAATTGTAAAAGCTGCAAATGATATTTGTTTAAATTCTACTCAAAATTAAAACTATTTGTTTACTGACTTTTAGCGGTTTTATAATTACTACCAACTTTGGGAAATTTGCCTATTAAACAAAACAATTAAAACAAAAAATTTAGAGAAAAATATATTTACTTTTACTTTTACCGACTAGAAAGATTTCTAGTCGGTAAAAGTAAAAGTAAACGAATTGAGTATTTTCCGAAAGTAAGTTTAAGCATGAGTTAAAATTGTTAAACAATTGAATTTAACCAATTAAATTAATCACAATTTTAATTATTGTTTTCGAAAATATATTTGAGTGATTTTTTAATAACTTTCAATATGTTGATTTAAATTTATTGTATAAACCGTGGCTGTTCTCATTAAATGACTTGTAAATCACAAATAATTTCTTAGCTAATTTGAGTATTTTTTGAAATTATTATAAATTTCACTCATTGAGTACTAGTTAACGACTGTTAGTAGAATTCTGAATGAAATTTATTAATTCCTATTCAGCTTTTTCAGATGCTTCTAAATATTTTCTAAAATTTATTTGAGCGATTTTTCTTAAAGTTTAGTTTGATTATAAAATATTTTCTATAGTAAAATTGAGTGACTTTTTAGTAATATTTGTAAGCCATTTGTTTGACAGTGACAGAGTCAAATTTTCGCTAAATTGCACTCAAGATTAAATTATTAATTGACAAGTAAAATCGAATTTTTTGATATATTTCATTGCGTTTAAACTTGTTAAATAAGCTTAAATTTGAGTGATTATTTAGCTAAAATAAGAAAATTAAACTCATAAAAAGGCAAAGATTTTGGTTATTAGTTATTAATTCCACTCAATATAATCATATATTTCTTTAATTGTATTCCTTTTAACTTAAGTTATTAAATTCATTCGTTGAGTGATGAACTTCAGAACGTAAAATAATTTGAGTTAATTCCGGCTGAAAATTTAACTCAATATTAAATTATTTTCAAAAATATTTATGAGTGATTTATGAAAAACTATTTTAAGCTTGTGGCAAATTTAGTTTGCCAGTTGCAAATTACGTTTTTATTAAATAATACTCAAATGTAAAACTATTTGATAATTAATTTAAGTGTTTTTATATTGCGTGTTTTTTTTTGCTGTAACAGCTAAAACTGAGTAAAAATTAATAAAATAAATAAAAGAAACTTCCACTAAATACAAATTAAGGTAATCTCAAATTAAACGAATTGAAGCTTCACCAACTCTTGATAGAAAAAGAAATTACTCAAAAATATATTTATCTCTACGTGTGCGTGACAGAACTAGGAATGTTAGTTGTTGATCGTATTAAGTTTTAATCTTGTCCAACTACATAAATTATACACATATGTATCTCTCAAAGCATTTAAATAATAGTTAAAGTCGCATCCAGTTAACCTTGAATGAAAATTATTTATTGTGAGACGATTATAACTGCTCTAAGCTATTAACGACTTTTGTTTAATTTAAAATATTATTTTGCAGTCGATGTGTTTTACCGCATCTGATTATTTTTCCTCTCTAAATAATCATCACACCAAAGTTGTTAAAAAATTGACCTCAACAAAATTCGTAAATTTACAACTATCTCACGAGTCACAAAAACACGACCAAAATATTCGATCGCTAATTATGTTTCTTTTCATCCAAACTTTTCCAAAACCGAAAAACCATAAACGAATATTGCAAGACTTGTTATGTGCAAATTTTAAATTTTACCATAAATGTGATGTCATCACAAGTTAAATTCGGGTGTTAAAATTTATTTTTAATAATTGCATGAATTTTAGATGATCGGTCTCCTATTTATTATAAAATGATGTTCGAAAATATAAATAGTACACAAGGGTGTTTTATAGACAAATACAAATAGGCGCCACCATTGCATGAGATCTCTCGACAGTAAAACATCTGTCTTGTTTATTTTTAATAATCGTAAGTAGCCAAATTATACAATAATAATCAAATATGGTAAGTAAATTTACAAAAGAAGCACACACACTGACAGACACACGCCCAAGTTAATACAATGTACATAGAATAACTACTTTATTGCATTGTTATTTTCTTAAGAAAATATATGGAGACGTCGACAAGCGAACCATGTACACAAGTAACACACTAACTAGAGAAAGACATAAAACGCAATTTTTTTTATACTCGTAAAAAGATTGAGAGTAGAGATTTGGTAAACAAATAAAAAATATCAACATTGCGTATATTAGTGGGGTGAGCGCGACAAGCGATCATTACCCCGAAATGAGATGACTTTGTCATCAAATGCGTACTCCTACATTCGTTTTGTTTTGGTTTTCCCTCTCATTCTTATTAATCGATGTTTTTATGCATGATCGTAGATTATATTTTCTCAATTGTTTTAAGTTAAGAGTATTTAATGCGACAACAACATAAGTTTTAAATAAGAAAAACAAAAGATCTAATTAAATTATAAACGATGAACAAAATACATGTAATGATATATTAGATCGTGTGGAAGTGTAGTGAGATCGGAGAGGCGAAGAGAAATTCGCGTACAAAAATATCAGAACCTTTGTTTAAACGGTTAAATATTCATGGCTAACTAAATTGATAAAGATTTTTAAATGATTTTTATATTGAGCTACTAATAGCACTGCGGGATTGATTGTTGTTATACATGACTGTCTGGTAGCATTGGCCAACATACGGTTGGTGTCTAGGTGTTCTTAGTATGGCTAGTACTAACGTTATTCGGTGTTGCTGCAAATATTCAAAAAAGGTCTTGAATTTGAATAATTGAAAACACTGCCATAAAGTTCTAAATGGGCCAATCAGAAACCGAATATCAAGCAAAATGAAATGATTTTGGTTAGACGTCTTGCCAAGAGCAATCGATCACATCTTTGCTGCAAAAACTGCCGAAAAGAATCAACATGTCATTGCTGAGGTATACCAAGTAAAGCAAATTGTGCCTAAACATAAAAAGCATGGCAAAATGTATTCAACCCATGCATTAAACCACTACCATCACAAGGATGTTTCAGCTGCGGTGAAGCTCATAACCGATGAGGAACATCTTAAACGAGTTTGTCATGTAATGGTCAGCAGCCGCAACAATCCGAGTCACCAGCTTTTCCGATATACTGGTGAAATTCTGCCACCTATTTTTACCAGAGTTGAGTTCGTACAGTGGACGTCCTGTTATTATTCAAGTGGATCCGAAAATTATTCCGATACTTTTGCCAGCATGAAAAATTCCAATCGCCAAGCGAGCAGCAGTTGAAATACATCTGAGTAAATTAATTCGAAAGAGAATTCTAGTGTCGGTTGAATGCAGTGTGAGAATCAACGGCGACTACAAATCGACGGATCAGCAAATCACTTGTTGTCGACAGTACCAAACGGTGCGGGGTTTGCAAAACTCGTCCTTGCCCAGACGTACCAACATATTAACGTAGATGATGTTTCCGTGCTGGTACAAACAATTATAACACACAAGGGTGCGATGATTTAAGATCAACCGAGCCCAATTCGGTATCAGTACCTCGCCAGGAATTTTCCATAATTTCGTGGGGAACCTACTACGAGGGATTCCAGGAGTCATACCATATTTAATCCATCAAGCTAGTTTCTGTCTAAAACAAGACAAATATCAGATTGGTTGAAAAATGTCAGATGTTTCAACACCTCAGACCCTGTCGCCGAGAATGATCCGTTAGAATATTTTCTATAAACGTCAACACCTTGAAACTCGCCTAGAGTCACTAGGGAAGAGGAAGTGCTGCTTAAAGATACGGTCCACAAGACCTAATAGAGTCCTAATAGAGAATGAATTGGTTTCTCCTATGATTGTCTAAAACAACATAAAGAGCAAGCTCGAGATCGAAACCAATTAAGGCAACACGTTTTATACAGTACAAGCCAGCAATGGCCTGTAAAACTCGTTCACTATTTAATAATAACATTTCGAGTGCGTGAAATCATACACTCACGATTTACAGTTTATCAAAGTGACCCATTTAATTTACTATGGCTTAAATATTTTATATCAATTTTTGTTGTTGTTTATGTATCACCGTCTCTTTACTTTCTCTCTCTATATTTTTATTTATTTTTTTATTCTCTTGCAATCATTTATTTTATTTTTTCGTTTGAATTATTTTCATTTGTTTGTACGTATGTACACATCGAATTGAGGGAATGAGATATCGAAAATAAAAAAAATAAAAAAAAAAAAAAAAACAAAACAAAACAAAATAAAAGTTCAGTTAGTTTAGTTGATTGACTATAAACAGTTTTTAGTCTTGCTGCGTGAATATACCGCAACGCATGTTGTATATGGAAATTTAAAATTTTGCCTATACACAAGAAATTGCGTGAATACATATTTTTTTTGTTTTTTGTATTAATTTTGAGAATTTTTTTTTATAAAATTTTATAGAATATAAAAAATTTAAATTTGTGATCGGTTCGGCCTAATATAATAGACACTCGTGCGTTTTGTGAATATAATATAATACACACACACGTGTATATTTACAGCAGTGAGATAAAATCTTGTAACAAAGTGATTGATTTATATTATTTGCTAAAGTGGAAAAAAATAAAATAAAACAAAACAAAAAATCATATCGCTAAAATATCAAAATAAATTTATTAGTATTTTGGCGCCAAAAATTCTGGATCGAAAGGAAAAATTCGACGACGACAACGATTTTCTTTGATTTTTTCCTCGTAACGGATTGTTGTGTTTAGTTTTGTTTGTTTGTTTTTGTTTTGTTATTGTTATTTTTGTTGTTCACATTAAATTAATTTGTGAACCAAATGAGCCCAGTGTAATTCAAGTTAAAATAAAATAAAATAAAAAGTGCGCGCAATGATGTTTAGTAAAATTTGTAGTGGTTGTAGTTTTACAAATTTTTTAGTAATTTTATATTTATTAATCAAAATAGTAAGCGGTATACCTGTTAGTCGGAATAGTAAATCAAACACAAATCATGACAGGTTTACGGATTACAGCGATTCAGTGGTAAGTTTATCGATTAATTTTTTTTATACAACAAAAGAGGGTGCACCGTGACTCATGCCTTAATCCCTTTTCACTTACTTATATCGATTTTATAAGAAATTTATAACTGTAAAAAGTTATATATGTACGTATATTACATCGTGATAGACACTCGAATAAATTGGAAAACATGCAACATAGTATTAAAGTACTTTACTGTAGGCTAGAAAAAAGAAATTCTATTTGATAGTTTTCATTATCTTATCGTTATTATATATAGTTTTACGATAATTCAACTGCGCATATAATAAATTTGACAAAATAATAGTTTGTTGCGAACAAAGGTTAAAAGTTGCACGAATCTAATGAAATAATTGTATATATTTGCAAAAACATGGCCCCAAACACAATGACACAAAAAAAATTTAACCGAAAAAAATTTACTGAATCATAACGCCAAATAGATGTTTTTAGTTTTTACTATATGTATGTGTGAGAAAAATCACCGAGGCATGAATTTTCATTATATTCAACTTATAATATGTTCCGATCCTATTGTCTGCCTGACATTTAATTTAAAACCACGATCAAATTGTGTATGAATTTGCAAAATATAATTTGATCAATATTTGTACGATTAATTGTTTTTCTTTATTTCGTTGGTTATAATATATCTGATTGATCACTTGATCGCTAAATAATCGATCAGATCGAGTTTTTGTTCATTTATAGAGTGGATGAATGGTCAAAATTTATATAAAAAAAATAATGCGATCTGTATCACAATTTTTGAAAGATCATTTCACATTATAAAAAGAACCTACAACTTTATTTGCTTATGACCTTTGTCAGATCTGTAGTGATCGATTTACATGAAAATTCAGATTTGTAAAGTAGTTTTTGTTTAGTAAAATGATGAATTTGTAAAAAGGTTTAGCAGGTTTAATATAACCACATTTTTTTTTGTAAAGTATTTATTAATATCCTTAAATTTTGAAACTATTCGATCTAACATTTCAAGTATTAATCGCAAAATAATCGATCAGATGGAGTTAGTTTTAATTTATAGTAGACTAATGATCAAATCATATGTATAGAAGTTGTTTTGTCTTTCTAAATTGTTAGTCTACACAGATCATTGAATTAAAATTCTAGAAAGACAATTTAAAAATATATTTTGAACCTGCAAATGTTTTGTATATCTTTATGATCTTTAGCAAATATTTTCAGTTTATTATTTAGGTTATGATTAATTCGGGCTTACAACTCCCGTAGTTCTACGGGTGAAATTTCTTTATAATGCTCCTTATATACTTCGATTATAGTCTCTTCTTACCTGGAAGAGAGGTTAGATGGAAAAAGTTCTGCTTTCTGTTTAGCATTTGTAACCCGATTACCCCTGTCATTTTTATTGGTAGTATTTGATTATTGGACCTTTTTAGTGTTTTTGCAGCTTACCATAGAGAATACTCGGTATCTTTATTACGAAGAAAACTACGTAAATATCGCCTATTCGGTTCAGTTTTTAGTTCTTTAATTTTCCGCTATGGTTATTGTGAAGGTAATTAAAAGTTATTTTGCTTTGTAGTGCTCAGTTTCTCTGCCTGAGCCGTGTATTAAGCTTTTCGATGCTTCGAGCCGTGAATTAAGCACTTCGATGCTTTTAAATATTTTTTCAAGCATATAGTATAGTAAGTATCATTGGCGTCTTTAAAATTTACTGATTTTTGTATAATTTTGCGTTGTTGTCCAGATGCTACCACTTGTAGTGTAATTTGGTACTGTCATTTTATATTATTATGGACCTAGCAGTGATTTATTTTTTTATTCCTTAAGAGATACAGATAAAGAAACAGCCAAGATACAGCCTCTATAATTTCCAAGATGATGTTCTTTGCAGGGCCGAACTTGTTACACATATTAGAAAGTACATTTATATTTATAAATCTTAGCTCCCTTTTGCAAAATTTCTGCGTTTGGTTATATCATTGACTCTAATTGATTTGCATTAGTAGTCCATTAGTCTTTCTAAATGTTTCTATTCAAGCTCTCGTATTGAAGATGGCGGCAATATTTTCTTTGTCACTGAAAGAAAGCCTAAATAAGGGAAGTCCTCTTTAAATACCTTTCAATCTAGTTACTTCTTTGAGTTTTTTTCTTTTTTAAATATTTGCTGCTATTTCTATATGTAGCTATGTACTATCATTTTCGAACTTCCATTATATCCTCTTTTACAAGTTGGATGAAGGCCCCTTGCCAATACCTTTATTGAGTGGTTGTTTTTATTTTTGAATGTATACCTTTCGAATTTTACTAAATGCATCGCTAAGGCTCGATGTGTGCCAGATTGCTCTGACACATAGAATGTTCGTATATCGCTGGTGAATGATATTACTCTATATTCCTTATCTGAGATTGATTTCATGGTTTTGTGCAATGCCACATATTCGGTTATGGCAATAATGTGTTTTTAAGAGTTTGATCTGGAAACTACAAGCTACTTCTGGATGGTACTCCGTTCTGGTTTTATGGCTTCAACTCCTCATCATTTTGAATCTCTATAGGTTCATCACTAACTTGAGGTTTAACATTGGCTTTGGTTGTAATACCCTGTTCAATTCTTCTTTTTTAGTTCCTTATCTGCAACATTTTGTTTATTTTTCAGCAAAGATCTAAATTTTTCTTTTCAAATGTAAAGCGTAACCAGTTGAGGATGGTGGAAGCTTAGTTCAAATAATGCATATTTTATTTTTGAGTTCATTTTTTTTTCCACGAGTTGCACTAGAAATAACATTCACCTATATGACAGAGCTCTGCGTTATACAAAAGGTTTCACCAAACGGCGCCTAATTTGAAGATCACAAGCTAGACTGCCCGTTTGCCTTGCAGCTTTCAGCTTAAGCAATACCAATGGTTATACTGATAAGTTCTAACAATTCTCAAGCGATCATTACTTTAAATGACCCACTAATGTTGGTTGCATATAGTTAAACCTGTTTTAAGGTTGTCATAATTTTTATTTCACTTTTCAAAAATTTAAGTTTTAACTTGGGCAGGATTTGAAATGATTTGAGAAAATATTTGGTGGGCACTCTCCTATCTGCCATCTATTAACTAAAAGTATTAAGAATTTTTATCAGAATTTAAAAAGCCAGATTTTGATATTAAAAAATATTAGTCTAATAAAAATTGATTAGAACCTCCTGAATTATTAACTTGTCAGTTAAATCATACTACAAATTTTAGTGAGCAAATCTTTAAATATTTTTAAAATTACAAATTTAAAAATTTAAAATTTTTTAGTATTTTCAGTATTTTAATAACGGAATGAGGCATAAACTAAGTTTTATTATTTTTGTTTTAATTAAAGTCTAAAAATGATTCAGCTGAAAATTTTTGACTTTATAATTTGTAAATTGATCAAGCAAAAACTTGAAGTGGATATTTTCAAAATTTTAAATATTGAAACTCTTTATTTTGTGAAATAATTTTTTATTTAGACTTTTAATTGAAATTTCAACATTACTAATAACAGTTTTTTCTTATATTTCAATACATAGTATGCTAAATTAGAAATTTATAATACTAAAATCTAACCCTTCCACGTTTATTTCAAAATAGATTTCTAAAGCTTCATTTTATGTTTTTATGAATTCTCAAAATTATTTGAAATAATATTTTAAAAAGTTTTACTTTAAAAAAATTATGTACGAAAGCAATAGTTACATAAATACATTTGGCAGGAGAGCACAAATGGAAATCGTTCACTTCCACTATTCAGCCTGCCGCACGGCGTAAAATATAAATAAGAATAATATTAAAAAGAAGCTATACTGCAAAATAGGAAATTAAATTTGCAACTCAAAAATTTAATGAGTTCGATGATTCTAAATTTTACAGTATAGAGATTGAATAAAATAATTAGTATCCAAATTATCCGAACTGATCTGATCTTAAATAATTTCTGGTCAGATGCTTATCAAATTGAAATATATTTTGGTGTTTGTAATCAATTGCGTCTTATAATGATTGATCGATATTTTTTATCTAATGCTCGATCATATATATTCCAAACTATCAAGAAATCATTTTGTTTTTATAATAAAGTTTAATGCCGCTAGAATTAGATAAACCCGAAACAAAACAATTTAGTATCTGATCAGTTTTATCGCGATCAACAATCAGTATTTTGTTCATATAGTCTTATAAAATCATTTTGTCGAATTTTCAACTCAAATAATAAACACGATAATATTTTGGACGATTCATTAGCATTCCGATCGTCATTATTTGCAAATTAATATAACTTAGAAACTAAAAAAAATGTGTGAAAACTTACTCTAATACACGGATGCAACCACCATAAAATATCTAATATAAGATCGCCACCTAACTCGTACACTCATTACACAATATATACACATGGAATATTTTTAATATTCTGAATCCGATCTTAAGAATTTCCTGCTGATCATATTAAAGAGAATAAAAATATTTTACAAAATCGAAATTTTGATCAAAAAAATGTTATAAAGTAAAGAGAATATTAAAATTTTATGCACGATCGTCTTATAAAAAAAAAAAAAGAAATGGTATATTTTGTTTTGGATTTTCTAATTTTGTTTGTTTTTCCTTTCTCTCTCTCTTTTCGGTGCCGTGGTGATAAATGTGAAGAATTTGTATAAACGATCGAGAGTTTTTTTCGTTGATCAAAATACGTCAGATGATTAGAAAAAAAAATATTTTTATTTTTTTTTAGAAATGATCATAAAATTAAAATGAATTTTAAAATTATCACTCGTTGATTCATCGCTAACCAAACCAAAAGATTTCATTCATAATTTATTGTGGTGTTTTTGGGAAAATACAAAAGGTTTTTTTTTAACGTAACGAAAATTCGGATTTCCGAGTTACTAATAAAACGAAAGATAAATTTGCTTTGTCACACTTCAAGTGCGGTTTGATGATCGTTCATGATCTTTAAAAAAAAACAACTATAAAAGAAATCGAGAGTACATAAGTAATTTTATTTTTATGATTTGTTTTGGTTTTTAACCCTGAAATTCGTTGAATGTGTATTTGTGTGAGCTTGTGGTGGTTAAATAAATAAATACGCGTTTCCTCGCGATCTAGATAATCATTATTTTCAATTAATTTTAATTAAGTAATTATTTACACTTGATATGTATATAATATGATATACTTAATAGATCTGATTATAAAATATTTGTCACTGGGTGTATTGCAGTCATCTACACTATGAATCAAGTGACCATGAAGGGGTTAAGCACATCATCATAAATAATTTATAGTTTTCAATTACTAAGTATGTTACGATTTTATTTCTTGAACAGTTCAATGCACTTGCATACTATGAGTACACATAGAATTCTAGTTGTTACAATATAAATGATTAGTTCTGTTTTACTGATAAGAACCAAACCGAACCAAACCATATATGAATACATAAAAGAATTTTTATTTTTATATTCATTTATAATATCGACGAAACGACATTATAAAAACGCAGCAATGGGCACGATATACGCAAGATGATCGAAGCATGAAAACAAAGATTTATCTTTTATGAAAAAAAAAAAACTAAAAAAAAATTGTATAATAATTTCAATGGAACTAAGTATTTTATGTACACATATACATATTCATATACAAAAGTCTGATATGCAAAATTAATTTACTTTTGAATAGACTCCATTGTTGTTAAACCAAATTTAAATTTATTATTTGATTGCAGCATTAAAAAAATAAAAATTTCAATGCTTAGCTGAAAATAAAAGCAACTCGTACATTAGAGAGGATGTTAGAGGTCCAGAAATGTCTGCGCTGAAATATTTATGTCATCTCCAATTTTAGAGATCGTTTGATCTTTTTTTAAGTTTTTAACATTTTGTTAGTTATGCTTTGCTTGATCAAGATTAACATAAATTAGATTTTTGAATAATGGTTTGGTTTTTAGATTGTTTGTATGCAACATAAGTACTCATATATTTACATTATATAATCACGATCTATATACGACTGATTGACATCGATCGATTTAATCTTTATATGATGTCACACACTTGTTTAGATAAGTTTAGATCTAAACTGATCTGTAATTAAAAATAGGTCAATTTAATTAAAAAATATGACTCAAATAGTTGTGGGATCTTTAAACTACGATCACCTGTTGTCGATCAAATTTTTTGTGTATGACGTCAAATTAATAAAAAAATATTGTCAAGTTTATGGTCGTTAGTAAAAATAATAATAATAATTATAATTTAAATTGATCAACATTGTTCTCAAGATCAGATCAAAATTTTTAATTTTTTTGTTTTAATTAGTTCAAATTATATATGAAATTATATAATTACTAAGTGGCATGCAACAGACCAATAAATCATTTCGTTTATAATGATAAGACGGTCTAGAGTTATTTTGTTGTTATCGGGGGCAAATGTTAGACACATTTGGCCGGGATGTTGTAAATTAAAACATCAGTATTTGCTCATTTTTTTTAGATGGTTAAAATCTTTAAACTTATATAGATCTTTACCTCATATTGAGCAGAATATCTAAACATCCTTACCATTTAAAAACTATGCATTTCTGTTTAAACACAAACACATAATTTAGTAGCCCAATTTATAGTATAACTTTTTACTCTTAAAACCTATAATATTAGGCCTTTACCATCATGAATTATAAATTATACTATGATCGCTTGTAATAAATTAACATGAAGTATCTTTAAACGTTCTGGGCAGTGATAAAATCAAAACAAAATAGGAAGCTCGATTTTTTTTATAAAATTTGAGCAACAATTTCTTAAACCATTTTAAAAATATTTACTTTTAAATTGCAATGGTTACTACTAGCAAACGAAAATTAACTCTATATTTTTAAAAAATAAATGGGCATCATCCAGTAAATAGCTTTTAAAGTTCAAGACTTTCATATTACAAGTCAAACTATAGTTTAGTAGCTCAATTTACTTAATTGGTAAAATTAAGATTAGACTAACACTTTTAAAATCTGTAGTTCAGATTACGTAAAAGTCTTTAGATTGTTCTAATTCTAAATACTATCAAGGTATTTAAGTTAAAGGATACTATCTACTTATTAAAAACTGCTCAATTACAGCAAAATAATTTAAGCAAAACTATCTTAGATCATAAAGCGTTTGCTCAGATTTTTGGTTGAACTTTAAAGCAATTAAATAAAAGTAACAAATTTAAATTAGTTTTTATACTTTTTAGGTTAGCCCTATAACAATGTTATAAAAAAGTGGAAGCTATTTTTGAAATGCTTTAAATTTAAATTGGTTTATTTCGTAGTAAACTACGCTAATAACTTAATTTATTACATCAGTACAAGATATCATCAGAAGTTCTTTAAATGTAAACCATTTAAGTAGTTTAGTAGCTTAGTTTAGTTAATTAGTAAAATGAAGCTTAAAAAACTTCATTTACAATCTGTATATCAGATTATGTAATAGTCTTTGTAATGTTCTAATTCTAAATATCACAAAGGTAACTGATCCCCAATATTCAAATTAAAATTTGCTCAAAAATAATTTAAGCAAAACAATTATAGATCATGAATTGTTTGCTCAATTTTTTAGTTGAATTTTTCAGTTATGAATAATAACCAATTTAAATTAAAGTTCTGTTAGAAAAAATTAGTTTCCAAATTTCCTTCTTTTCGGTTGTTAATCCAGTTTCAAATTTTATATTAATTTTATGTTATCAAAAATGTTGATCTTATTTTGATCTTAACCGCATATTGAGCAAAACATCTAAACATCTATACTATTTAAATCTTATGCATTTCTGTTAAAATATAAAATTATAATTAAGTAGCTCAATTTATATTATACTAATCGTAAGCCTTTAATAGCATGATTTTTACTAATTAAATGTTGAACTATGATCACTTCTTATAAATTAACAGCAAGTACCCAAAAATGTTCTTTTAACTCTATGATGCTTTGATAAAATCAAAATGAAATAGATTATAGTAAACTAATTCTAACAAGATCGTAAGGAGGTCACATTTTGCGTTTGATTACATTTAATTTAAGCAAACGGGAAATGGGAAGCTCAATCTGAAACAGAAGTATTGTTTGGAAGGTAAATATTAAGCATTAAAGTTTCACTGACAAATAATGGAAGATAAATTTGAAATCAAGATTATGTGGGAAACATCTCCTCAGATTAGACATCTTCCCAGTATTTTTAGAGCTTAACTCTTTATTTTACCAAATATTTGGAAACCATCCATGAGCTTCTATCTTGATACTACATATTTTATTTTTTTTTGGTTTAAATCTAAAACTTTTGCTTCATCAGGTAAAACTATTATATATAGTAGCTCAATTTAGTTAATTAGTAAAATGGAAGTTAAATAATTCCCTTTAAAATCTATGTAGATCAGTGTACTTAGTAATTATTGGACGGTTTTAATTTTAAATACCATCAAGATAATTGAGCCACAACTTTCTATGTGCTAATTAAAATTGGCTCGATTACAGAAAAACAATTAAACCAAACAACTTTAGATCGTAACGTGTTTGCTCTATTTCTTGTTTGAGTTTTTTAGTGATTAATAATATCCAATTTAATTTTAAGTTTTGTTTTAACTTTAACCATTTAAAAAGTAGCTCAATTTATTTGTTCATCTCTTTAGTTAGTTAGTTGCTGCAATTCTTTAACAAGTGTGTATATTACGTTTGAAATATGTAAATATTCCCAATTAATCCGTGTGTATAAATTTTGATTGATTAAAATTATGTGCAAACAATAATTTTAATAAACCAATAGTAAACTTCGCTTCGAACTTTTTGAAACAGTTGAGGTTACAATTTTACTATTTATATCTTTCAAAATATTTGCCTTTTTGTTGATATTATGCTCAAATTAAAAAAAATTACTTTTGGCTTAACAGTAAAACTAAAATTTAGTAGCTCAATTTAGTTAATTGGGCAAAAATAGCTTAACGATTTTTGGATGGTTTTAATTATATATATCATCAAGATTATTAAACCACAGTAACCTATATACTAATCAAAAATTGCTCAATTACAGCAAAATAGTTTAGATGTGATCATGTTTATTTAACATGTTACCATTGACTTAATCTTTAAATTTTAGTAAACTTACTGTTATTCGTTATGCAAATTAAAGACTTAAATTTTAGTAGATGTTGAAAAAAACTAAAACTTTATTTTCTTTTAATAAAATTGAGCAACTGGTTGAAACTCCCAATCTAAAGCAATGAGGAATATTTGCAAACTTTTTCTTTAAATTATTGATTGATAAGCTTAGCCCTATCGACGTAGTGCTGGTTATTCAAAATTCTGAACACGTCAAAACAAAACATACCTTATCGGAATATTTTTGTTTTATATTAATTTTCTTGCGACAAAACATAATTTAAGACAATGCAACATTAAATATTATAACTTTATATGATTATACAATTAACGAAATATCCAATAACAACAATAAAAATAGCAAAATAGATAAACAAAAAAAAAATGAGCAATAACATTGACGTTTCCGTTTCACAAAAAAAAAAAACATAACCCTATCGGCAAATTTTCACACCAGATAGCATATAGTGACATAATTTGTGTTCGATGCGATTACCGGCATTTATGATAATTATATAAATAAAACTTGATCGGTTGCCAATTTAACGATCAAAAACAAAATGTGTATACGTCAAAGATATTAATTTACGAAATTTGTCAAACTTGAGGTACTTGCGCGTGTATTTTTCTGTAACGAGATGAGTGGAATCGCGTTGTTTGAGTTTGTTTCAATTGATTTTTATTTTTATGTGACCTTTAAATATATGACAAACATTTTTGTGACATTTACTTAACTATATACGAGTTAGCATGATAATAGACATTGTGATACAGTTGTGAAAAATTTTATTTATTATTTAATTAAAAATAAATAAATAATTTTCACACAAGACAAACAAAAAATTCATATATACGCGAAAATTAATTAATAATTTTAATGTTTTTGTTGTATTTTATTTAAGTATTTCCACATTATTTTAATGTGAGTCAAAAAAGTATATCCTCTAACGTTTATATGTATTTAGACGGAGACAATGAAAAATTATTTCATGTCTGGCGACATTTCAGTTGTAACAAGACACAAGTACATATATGAATGATTCATTTATAATATAACGTTTAACAAAATTTAATGACATTTGATAAATGGTCGACTGTGCATATGGCTCAGAAATGGTCTTATATACTTACCAAATTCTTAGGAAGTCAAAATTATTATTATTAATGCACTGAGAAACATAACACATGAAAATTGTTAAAGATCAATAAAATTAACACACAAAATGTGAGATTATTTATACGAATTTATTTGACACTTTATACAGGGTACTACAAAATTATTCTAATTTATTTGTTGGTACCCTGTATACTTGATACATATATACATAGATCAATATCTTGAAAATCTATATATTTAATTCACGTGCGATCGATCGATCACCCAAAATTGAACAAAACAAATCAATAACTCCAGTTTATATTGATCAATATTGCAACTAAACTAAATATAAATTTAACGATCAACACTATATGCGGTTTCTTTGAGTTGTCACTAAATGTGTTTCTAAAAAAAAATTGTATCCAATTATGGTTTGCTTAATTAAAATTTGGTATATCCAATATTAGGTTATTTGTGCAATTCCTAGGTGGGAGTTATGATACGCGTTCAAATTACCAATTTAGTAAATCGGCTTATTATACTTTATATGAGAGAGTATAGTTTGTTTAAGGCAGGTTATGAATTTAAGAAAATTTAAAATTTAATTTTAGATTTTAGACGTATACGCATGAATTAGTGTATAGTCTTTATAGGAATGAGTGTATTTTGCTATTATTAGATAAAATAAAATTCGTACTCTTCTATATGCCATGGATTTAGTAATGCAATATTTCAATTTTAATTAGTTCATATAAAATTCGTAGAATTCGTTCGAAATTATTTAATTTAAACAAATTTTGTTCCAATGAATGATTTTGGATGATAAAACTTGGTGGGTGGAAATTGACATGTTGTGCGATTTGTCATTGAATTTATGCTTGGTGGTCTACAGAATACAGATGGTTTCGTAAATAATTTTATTTCCTTAATAGTTTCTATAATAAACAATTACACTCAGGAAGCATTCAAAGAAATGTTAGTATTATCGTTGACAAGATAAATTTATAAATGGATATATAAACAATAGAAGAAGATATTGCGATAAACATAAAGCTATAATTGAATCATTTTCATTCGAAACTTTATGAAATGATGTGCTTTAAATCGGCAGGTCGTCTTGATATTTTATCAGTAAGTTGATTTATCGATTTGATCTATCCGTCTACCGCTAACTAACCCTATCAAAACACGTTACAACACTCTCAATACATATAAAATTCTAAAATGTGTATGAATTACAGAAATTAAAAATATTAACACGAATATTAAATGAAATAACCGTTAAACTGGCAAAACTCGTACTGCGATGACCTTGTCAAATGCCTTTTAATTCTTTGACAATGATGACGATGAATCATCAAGGAATCACTGATATATAAGCTTAGTTATTTAAAAGTGCATATGCCCCTTTCTCTATTGCTTCTGAATGCAACCAAAACCTAAATTTTCAAATACAGTTATGATCGATGTTCTGCGTTCACTTTTGAGAATAAATTCAAATATGATTTGTGATTGTGATATTTGGAAATTCAGTTTCATCAAACCTATTTTTAAAAGTGGTCGTAAATCATATATCGAAAACTGCCGTTGGATCTATAAATATATAAAGATCTTGTCTCTTGTACCACCAAGAAGCCATCTTGGTCTTTTTTTTAAAACTGGAAGTACTTTTGCGATCGACCTGGAATTCAATGAGTTAAATTATGGTAAGACGAACTCAATTTATATTACAAGCTACAATGTCCCCTTTTAATAACTTGAGCTTCTAATTAAAAATTTCAATTTGGGAAATATCGTAAAAATAAAGAAAAGTAATAGACCTATTGGGTGTGGTAATGGTAATTCCCGCTGTTTTTACTTAGATGTCGTTAGTAGCTCTGCCTTCTTCATTTTATTTAATCGGGCAATACATGTTCTTTGAAGGTTAGATGTCAAGCTTCAATAATCACTAGTGACATTTGTTCAGAACATAAACAACAATTTTTTGCGTCTTATTGAAAATGTCGAATTTTGTGCCAAAAAACAGCATTTGCGGGAAGTTTTACTTCATTATTTTTTGTTAAAGAAAAGTGCAGCGGAAACCCATCGGTTGCTTGTAGAAGCTTATGGTAAGCATGCTCCATCGAATACAATCTGTAGAGACTGGTTCCGACGTTTCAAAGATGGCCATTTCGAAGTAGGAGACAAGAAACGTGAAGGCGGACCAAAAAAGTTTGAAGATGCAGAATTGGAGGCATTGCTGGAAGAAGATCCATGTCAGACCAAAAAAGTTATTAGCAGAACAGTTGAATGTGGACCGCTCTACTATTGGCAACCGTTTACATGCATTGGGACCCGTTCGCAAGTTTGGAAATTGGGTTCCACACGAATTGAAAGAACGGGACATCGAGCGCTGAAAAACCATCTGCGAACTTTTGCTTCAACGCCAGCAAAGAAAGAGTTTTTTACATCGGATCATCACTGGAGATGAAAAGTGGATTCGATACGACAATCCGAAGCGCAAACCAGCATGGGTCAAGCCAGGGGAACCGGGACCATCGACACCAAAAGCAAATATTCATGGAAGTAAGGTTATGTTGTGCATATGGTGGGATCAGAGCGGCGTCGTGTACTACGAGCTGATACCGACGATAACTGATCCGTTTGAAGCAAGCTCTGGGTCGAGAACGGCTGGAATGAAACAATCTGATGACAAATTGATTTTGCAGCACGACAACGCTCGGCCACATGTTGCTTTAGTTGTCGTGAACTACTTGGAGGGGCAGAACTGGGAGATTATACCCCACCCGCCGTATTCACCAAACATTGCTCCTACCACTTGTTCCGGTCGATGCAGTCAGCCCTGGCAGAGCAGCACTTCACATCATACGAAGATGTCAAAAAATGGCTCGATGACTGGACTGCTTCCAAGGAACCGAAGTTCTTCTGCCGTGGAATTCGTTTATTGCTTGAAAGATGAGCGAAGGTTGCAGCTACCGATAGATCATACTTTGAATAAACCAGTCATTCGTTTTCGATTCAAACAAACGTCTTTTATTTCACCAAAAAACAGCGGGAACTCATTCCCACACCCAATATAATTAGATCCTAGCAAACCTCTCCATTTAATTGTATGTTGTTGATATTGTATGTTGTTGATATTTTTTAGTTCTATTTTTTATATCATTCACTGCTTTTAATACATAAATTAGGACTACAATTTAAGCAACTAATTTAGCTACAACAAACCTGAAAAAAGGACCTTTGAGCAATTTATTTAATCATTGATTAGATTTTGTGATCTAAGTATATGTAGACAATAGTTTTGCTCAAATGTTCTGATAATCTAAATTGAACTACTGTCAGACTAAATTTTTGGTGTGTTTTCCAAAAACTTTAATAAAATATTTGTTGTTGGTTTCACCAGATTCCAATTAATTACTGTGTATTTTCCAATACCGGCAATTTGAGCATTCAGACAGAGAATATCGGCCTTGTTTGTCTCAGTTACATACTTTACCAACAACTAAACTAAAATTACCCTAACTGGTATTTTAACCTTTAAACACAGACATCTTAAAAAGTCAAGCCATCATATTTTTAATGCTAATGATTTAAAAGTCATGTGCTTTGTAATGTAATATTATGAAAATGAACTTGAACACTCAACTGGCGTTCCCAGATTAAACAAATTATTATAAAAGTAGCTCAAATTCTAAAGATTATTGCTACATATATCAGTCAACTAAATTTAGATTAAAAGATCTAATCAGTAGCTCAGTTTGTAAAACAAAATCCGTGTTAAATTTTAACTGTTAAAAGCTACTTGGTATGAACACTACCGCTATGCACTGTACATACTTTAGTAGGCAAACACCTGTAAGATAGAATATATCATTATATCAGTAGATTTTTTGTATTAGTAGCAAAAGTTTTGTATCACTCAAAATATTTAAATTGTGGCTCAATAAATAAACATGGATTAAAGTAAAATTTAGTGTAATTTATGACCAAATCGAATTGTATAAATTATCTACTTAGTATCCCCATCCTAACACTTATAAAATTGTAAGTTTATGCTAATCCATATTTCCGTTACTAATTTCCTAAAAAATTACAATATATAAAAATTAATTTATTAAGCTAAAGAAGAGCTCAAATTTTCTATATACAATTCTATGCGTATATGTGCGTGACAAATTATCGATTTTTTTTTTGTACTGTGTTCTGTTTTCAAATTCCCGTCGTCTCATACATTTAAATTAAGTATTATTATAAATACGATATGGAAAACTAACCAAGAAAATTATAAAAACAAAAACACAACAAAATTTAATTTATTTTATCGATTAGGAAGCAAAAATGCCATAAATTAAATAGAAAATGATCTAAAATTACATGGAAACACGAGAAAAAATAAATAAATAAATTTTCATGCTTTTTACGTTCATATACACACACACACACATAACTAAACACAGTGAAATGAAGTCAGACACTCAAATGACAAAAAATCTACTTTCCTATCGCAAGTTGGTTGATAAACGATTTTATTCTATGTTTGTGTTAAAAATTATGTTCTTGTATACATATAGCGATAGATAGAAAAAGTGCGATATAACATGCTATAAATGGTATCCAAAACACGAGCCCCACGCAATGCAAACAACTAACTTCATGTGTATATATACATAAACATATATACGATATATGAAAGGAAAATGATTCACTTTAACCAACCGCACAACATGATGATGGTCTGGCGTAAGTGATAGCAGCTTTAAAAAAAATGTTGGAGGTGCGAACGATGTGGTCAAAATCCGACAAGGGTATCATACAAATAAAAAATAAATAAAATTATTGATCTGCCTTGTCTGCACGGTTTCAAACAATATTCAACATATGTTCGCTGTAATGGATTTTGACTTGACAACAACAACAACAACAATCAAAAATATAATCAAAAATGAGGCCGAATGGATGATTGATGGAATTATATGTAAACACAAATTATTTTGTGATGTTTTGAACATTTCGCAGGGTCAATATCAATTTGATCTTCGTAAATTATGACAGATTATATTTTTGGAAATTCCTGGGGTATTCTTGATACTGGGAAATTAGTTTGAGAATTTATTTATATTTACGATAAGATTATCATAAATAGATGGAACCAGTGAAATGAGCTCTAATTAGAACTCTTTCTGACTGCAAATCAATACTTTGCCAATGCGTTCGATAACCCCTCCAGGACATCAATAGAATTGAATACGGCGATAGACTTTAGCGTATATCCAGTCCCTGGAATCAAAACTTCGTGGGCGTGCAGTGAATATTTTTTATTAAATTGTTCATTTTCTTTTTTCTTTTTGGAGAGTCATATAAACCATGATGGTGACGTGATTGATTGCCTCATTAATTCCAAATTTATCTTCATTCTCCTCTCGAGGTTTCAGCTGAGCACTTGCCTTCTGGTGCGTTGCGGTAGCTTTGAAGGAAACGTAATGAAACTTCTACCTTTTCTTCTCTCTAGAGATTTCATCAATATGCTTTTAAATGTGTCGACAAAACGATCTGTCATCCATGCGACAGTGGATGGTAAGATGCAGATCGAATATGCTGAATACCATTTGACGTACAAAATTCTTTGATAAAGCTAGAACCAAACTGCGTGCCATTATCAGATACAATGATTTTGACTGTACTGGAAGCGGTTGTTGACTTTGTTTCATAGACTTCTGGCCATTTAGAGTATGCGTTAACAATAACCAGGAAGTAATGGTCTTCATATGGGCCAAGGACTTTCTGAAATCGGCCATGACTCAAGTTCTGACTTGATTGGTGATTTTGCCTTACTCATATATATGGACCTCATTCGGAAACAAGTTATTTGATGTCACTATCAATGTTTGGCCAGTATACGTAGCTTCTATAGCAATAAATTTCATTCTCTCTATTCCTTGATGACTCTGATGAAGCTGACGTAAAATTTTATTGCACTGAACACGAAACAATTGCTGAACAATTTTTTAGATTTTCTGTCGAGTTTTACATGTTGCAGTGTCACGTACAATCATCGAAAATGTGTGGTTGAGGTCTTCTTCCATTTGGATAGCTGCAATAATGTATAGTCTTCGTCTGGTTTGACGTGTGAATTGATCTATAGTGACATTATATCTGCATGTCCAAATTTAGTTGTAGCGATATATTCGATATCGAAATCGTACATTAACAAGGTCAATGCCCATATCTGCAAACGTTTGGCTGTATGTATCCGTATTCTTTTTTGGAACCAAAAATTACCAGTAATGGTTAATGGTCAATCTGCAATATGAAATGACGACCAAATATCATTCGATGGAACTTAGTCACTGCGAAGATTAAATCAAACGCCTCCTGCTCTATTATTGACTATAATTTTTATACGCGAAGCGTGGCTGATGGCTTTCACTGTTCTGTCTGAAAATCTGTGAATAATACATGCGTCGATGCCAGTATTACATTCATCCGCCGCAAATATTATATCCAATTTGTGGTTGTAATGTGTGAGCATCAAATCCGATTCAAGAATATGTTTGAATAAGTCGAATGAGTTTTGACATTCTCAGCTTCAATTGGATGAAGTGCCTTGGACAAGCAATGTGTCTAATGGTTTCCGTAACACATTCATATGATTTATAGATTTCCCATAGTAATTGATGGCGCCTATAAGTATGACTGAAGGATGGGTATATAGCACGAACTTTGTTTGGATCTGATTGCAACCCATTTATATCTATGATGTGTCCCAGGTGTTTTATTGATGTGCGTCTACAAGTTTTGGTTATGTTCGACAACAGTTTTTCCCGAAACGATAATATCGTCCATATATATGCGCTGTCCCACCAATATCATCGAACATGGTACTCATGATTTACTGAAAGACATCGGGAGCTGATTTAACACAGGGTGATAATCGGTTTTAACGAATTAATCCTCGATGTGTATTGATTGTCAGGAGTTTTCGAAATTCTGGAGCTAATCCGACTTATCAAAACGCGTCGGAAATTGTTATCAAAACGCGTTGGAAATTTGTGTGAAAATGTCCTTCTTCAGGTAGTAGTAGAGGAAAATTGTGCGATTCTTGGGCATTTTTCAACCCCGTTGAATAATCCGTGCATATCCTTACACCCCGTTACTATTTTTCACGATGAAAATAGGTCGAAACAATAAGCCGGAGTTATGATTCCGAACTCTTGAAGTCGGTGCCATTCAAAAATTAAATGCATAGAAACAATTTCTTTAAAGTATCGGTTATTACAGTTAGAAGGATTTTTGGTACTTATGCGTTTTTCTGCTTGTGGTGAGATTTGAGATTGTTGAGCTTCTGATGATTTGGTGAAACAGGTGATACCTTTGATGTGGATTATGACTGCTCAATTGCATTAATGGATGCATGACAGAATCCTTTTTTAAATTGATAACTGTCTGACAATCATCTGACTGTCGCCTTCGAAAGGTAAAAGAAAAATTGTTGCCAGAAGGGGCTAATTCAATGCTTTTATTTGAGGTATAATGAGTCGTGTTCCATTACACTCAGCTTTGTTTTTACAAATATTTCTAAGCAATATTATCTTAAAAGCATTGGCAAATAAACTCTTCGGGTATTTCAAACATATCTTTTCCAAGGTCATGTAAGTTTGTTAATTTACCATCACCGAACTCATTAACCAATTGGCAAATTATTTGTCTTCCCCAGTTTTCATATTTGTAGTCAACTTCACTGGAGTAATTGTTGGCCAGAGAGGACACCTTTTTATGGTTTGTTCATTATGGTAACTCAATTACCATGTGGAACAATTGGCAGTATCTGCCTAAAATCTCCTCTAAAGGGAACTACCATATTCCTAAATGTTTTTTTATTAGTGATAATTTCATTAAAAAGTCTATTGCTTCCCTCAAGTGCGATTCCAGGTGTAATTTCAGCGTCATTGCAAACAATGAGCTCCCAATCAAGGAGTCCTTGAATTCCATATGCAGAAATAAGAGCAAAGGTAGATCTGATTTCTTCTGGCGACTTCAAATCTACTGCTTTTGTGAAGTTCCGAACTTCGTCATATGTTATCTCCACATTCATACAATCATATCCTTTGTGCACATATTTGTACTGAAGTATTTGACCCTCTTATAGATGCGCAAAATTTCACATTAAGGTGGCACTTGTATTTTTGTGATAGATATAAGTTGTAGGGAACGACCCAATCTGTATGATCCAATATCGTCTTTGATATGTGGGGTATCTATTGACGTTTGCATTAGTTTTCTTTTGAAGTTCTTTTGGAAAATTTTCTAACTACTGCCAAAGCATCTGGGTATAGGAAGAAGTAAGAATAATTGGTGTTTCAATTTTTTCTTTTAAGTGGTCGATTAATACACTACATTTTTCAAATCTAAATTTTCGTTGATTCTTTCGAATGAAAAGCAATCTACTTGCCTCAGTTTTTACGTGGGCGTCAACGGAATGGTTTAAATTCCTTTCTGATTGCGAATATGAGTGCGTAATAACCCATTTAGGACATCATCTCCTTTACTTCAATGTGCCATCCGGCACAACTTCATCAGACAACTTCTGCATTGTTTGTTTGTCGCAACTTTTGTTACGCTTGTCTCCTATCCTTTAGTATATGCGTCTAAAAAAACTTTAAAGCAGTAGATCCCACCAGTGAGACCATATCTCCTCCGTTTTTATTTTGGTATGGGCTTCCCAAGGGAATTTAGCATAGTATTGGAATAATTTATTTTTAGACCCTCGCCTTCAAAATTTAAAAATTTACGACCAATTGCCCCAATGTTTGCGGTATAACCGTACCTGGTTCAGATTTTGCAGCCCTGGCTGTGTTTCATTCCGACCGAACAGCACGGGATTTTGGCATTCTTTTTGAATTTTTTGTGTACGTTCGTTCTGCTTTTGTTGATCAAACTCGGTGGTTTTTTTATGGTCATTGCTATTTACGTGCTCTATCGTACGGGCCACCTGTCTCTCTTATTCAGTCTTATCTGTTTTTTTATCAGGCATAATGGTTTGTTTGCTATAATGCCGTTAAAATTAAACTTTTACACTGTTACTTACACTATTATCTTTAATTAGAAGGTAATTTCTTTCAAAATATAAAGGAACTGGAAAAGTTATCTTAATAGAATGATTACTAGTTTTTTATACGATCAGTAATTAGTACATTTACCTTTTACCTTATAGTTGTTTTACAAGAAAAATTTAAATTTATGTTATCGATATTACCCAAATAACTTATATTACTATAAGGGAAATCGCGTCGAATTCATGATATAGTTCGTAGAAACATCATAGATGGCACTAGTAGTAGTTGAACGAAATGTTTACATTTTTTTATGTACAGTTTTTTATATTCAACGAATTATTAACGAAACAAAAATTTAAAATCTAAAAAAAAATTAAATTTTATAATCGGAATTGGAAATTATTGAAGTAAATGGACTTTTATCAATAAATTTTGTGAAAAAAAATAAGAAAAACTGTTTGACGCGCCATCTATTGTTCTCGTTAAAAACGTTTGCTATGCCATCTAGGGTTTTTCTACGAATCTAAATTTAACGAAATCATGCTGTCGTTCGCATTTACTATGGAAATGTTCACGATTTCCCTTATAGTAATATAAGTTATTTGATGTTACCACGGTTTAACACCATTGTGGGTAATATTACCCATGAGGATATTCTATATATCTATATATATATATATATATATATATATATATATATATATATATATATATATATATATATATATATATATATATATATATATATATATATATATATATATATATATATATATATATATATATATATATATATATATATATATATAATATATATATATAATTTTGACCCCATTAAAGTGTAGTTTAATATATTAACCTATCTAATATATACAAAAAAATACACCTGCCAAATAACCCGCATAACGAAAATATTAAATTACTCTCGTATTTAACCTTCAGACTAATATAAATTTTTTCTTTTCATTTTAGGTAAGATGATTGTTCCATATCAGTTATAATCAGGTTTGACATTTATATATACGATCCACTAAAAATAAAATCTCCATCCATCAAGTATTAAGCTTTCACTTTTTGGATAAATATTTTGCAATTTAAATATAGATTTTGAAGGCATAACTACGATATTGATGGTGTGATCGCAATTTAATATAACGAATGCGTGCAAGAGATAAAATGAAGGGAAATCGTAACGTCACCAAACCAAGTGTATTCTCAAAAGTTTTTTTTTTTTATACTTCGACTATGTATGTGCTTCGTTTCGGTGCGTGTAGGCGTATATAATTTTATTTTTGTATACAAACTGCACAGCATAAAACTGGACATGGGAAATCCTACACACATTTTGATAACAAGAAATTCTAGTGCAAAAACAATAAAAAAAAATATTTTTGCAGTTTTTAAATTTTTATTTGCTTTCTTTCTTTCTTGACAAACCAAAACCATACACAAATAATTTACAGACTCCAAAACTAAAAACAACAACAAATAAAACAAAACGACACACATCTTTAGTTGTTTTGAACAAGAAAAAAGGCTAAATAAATTTGCAAAACAAGCAAAAAAAAACGTATCGTGATACATCTGTCAAATTGCGAGAGATATACATGGGTGTAATCACATTTCGCATAGTGGAGTATAAATATTACTATAATAAATAATATATGAGTTATAATTATGAGTATGTTGCGATTCTATTTATAGAGTATGTGGAAAAACAAAAAAATTCGTCCACCATAAAATTAAAGAAGATGTTCTCATCGTATAACTAAATTATCGAGGTTACACGTCAAATCATTGAAATTTGCGCTATTATTTTACTAATCCACATAATATAGCCAATCAGTTTAAGAATGAAAATATTATTCTTCCCGAGTTATAACTCATAAACGAAGTGAAATTTTTACTTAAAATAATAATTTTGCCACATTTACAATTCGTACGTTTTTGTTGTAAAAACTTAATTTAAATTTTAAAACTAATATTTTTTTGGCATCTTCTTAAATTGTGCAAAATGATTCATTCTATAGTGTTGTGTTATTGTTATATAGAAATTTTACTAGAACATATGTTTCTCAATAAACTATATAATATATACTGTACTTCCAACTTCCCGCCATAAACCACAAATTATAATATATTCACAAATGTAAAATTAATAAATCAAATATTTGTGAAAAGAGATTTTTAAACTTGAAATTATAATTATTTGTGATATGAAATGCAAAACATGCATCATTTTATTATTTTCGGGTGTGCAAATTTTAAAAAAATGTGGTGCGGTTTGGTGTACATGCAAAACGATATGGACGATAAGATTGTGTTTTTCGCTGAAATTCAATACAACCGCAATGTAGGTGCGGTTCGATTCCTTAACTACTGTCAATTTGAATGTTTTAACTCAACGTTTTAAATCGGTCTTCGAAAGCTGCGTGTTCCGCTTAAAATTATTGGTTTTAAATCTTTTAAAATACTTCAGATATAAAAACCGTCGAATTTAAATCCGAAGAATTTTCCAGCCATTGTGTTAAAGAAGTAAAGTGCGGAATGATGTTTTTCAACCATTGTTGACGCGCACTTTATGGCATATTGCAGAATTCTGTTAGAATGTCCAGGAACTGCAGTCGAAATGTTTGTGTGGCCAAAGCTTAAGTACAGCTACCAAAATAGTTTCGCAATAAACAATTTGCGTTTATCTTCACGGCACGATTCATAAAAACGATTGTAAGTGTCCAAATAGGCATGAGTAATGGCCGAACAAATCGCCACTTGTACATTTTCGTATGACCCCTCTGGCACTTGCGTGCATCAAAGCAATTCCTTTGCTCTATCCATAGTCTATTTTTTCTGTTCTGAAGTAAGATCGTGTGCCTTTTGGAACTTCAAAGGCTTCATTCCAAACTGGTTTTTCGGAGTATTTTGCATCCTTTCTCCGGATATGTTCAGCTCAGCAGTCAATTCTTTACCACTGTGACGGGGATTAAATAATAATTATTTTGATATTGCTGTTCTTTTTCGACCACTTCGTTAGCGGCTGTCAATGCTTCCAGAATCGCTGTAACCTGAAATAATGCGTGGCATAAAAAATTTATCCACATAGAATGGTTAGTCCTCAAAAAAATTGAACTTGCGGCTTTCCAGCCAAATATAGCGGAATAAATAATATAATGAACTGTCATTAGTAAAATTTGGAGCGTTCTGTGGTTGCTTTGATAGATATATCGGTGTGTTACATTTTTTTCAGCAGCCCGATTATAGAGTTGTATATGGTTAGTTAGACTACCTAGGCTAATTTTATTTGGATAGTTTTTACAAAGAAAGGTTGGACGCTTTTCTTCTTACCAAGGCTTTTGTGATGTACTGTTGGTAATTTGGACCTCGGTAAATGGAAAAGTATTATTAATGGGGCTTTCAAACGATAGCTTCATTCTAAAAATTATTTCATTTTTTCATTGAAGGCGCCATCTCTGAGTTGGTCTCGGGACTTATCGCTCGGTCGTGTAAGAGCAGTATAACAAACCTTTTCGTTGGCGCACCCGCTTTAAACTAATCACCATTATAGCGTTACAATCTAAAAGTAATGTTAAGCGATCTGAAATTGCTTTAAATCCAGGACCTTTATTTCCACAATAGATCTGAAGGATAAATTCTGTTTCAAAGTATATCCGCCTTCTAGCATCACAAATTTAAAATATTGTGGAATTCTTTTGCAGCTGTGTGATCCTCACTCGTTGCTTCTCCTCTTTTCAAATGAATATTGTGTAGATTACGGCTGATTTTGAAGCGTTCGAACCATATTTTACCATTAGCATTAAGCTCATCTTGAAAGCACAGATTCTTGAAGATCTTTAATCATTTGTTTAGTTGTTCTGCGGTCATATAGTCATTTTAATAAAATACCAATAGTTTTTATAATTCCTGCAGTTCGGTTAACCACAAAGCACTTCCAACTTCTGGGATGTTGTGTTAATCATGCAAGAGGTATTTGCGAATCAGTTCATGTGACAATTCCCCAAGTATGGCTAGTGATTGTTTAATTATAGCGACTTTTTTTTACTGCAATTAGCCTTTATAATTTTGATGATTCTGATGTGTCTGAAAATGTATGATTTTAACTATAAGAATTGTTATTTGTTTAAGCCCAACCTAGGTTTTGAAGCCACAATTGTTAAAATATCAAAACTGATAATAATGATCGTTTTGTGTACTGGTCAACTTACATGCTAATTTAAGAGGACATGTGTTTTGAACTAGATTCTAATGAAGTCCTAATCTTTTTATACTAGCTGAGTCTTCTAATTTTAAATTAGTGCGGATTTTTTAAAATTCATCGGGTATGTATTTTATTCGAATGCCATTTACGATGCTTGATAACTCCGAGCATGTCCTCACATAATTTGTTTTATTCAAAACCCCTCGAATACTACACGAAGTTTTGCTGTGAAGCTTCTTTCCTTGCATACAGCGTGATAAAGCAAGTATGACTGTATAATAATTCATTAGTTGGGATGATTGTCCTTTGAAATGCTTGAGTTTTTAAATCGTCTAAACTATCCTATGAAACCTTAAAATCTACTCTAAACCCATTATTAAAGGTGGTTTAGTCCTTGTAATGATCCTTGCATTTTTATTCGGCGCAGTGATTATTTGAACGTTAGGATGCATTTTTTCAATCTTCCAAAACATTTGTAAAAGTTTCAACTCCACAATATTATTATAGCAAGTAATTGATTGGTTGGTTGAAAGATTGATGAGACTGAGACCAAGTCAAAGTGTTCCGGTTAACGCCGGTCCTACTCCCAAAGCCTTTTTACATTTAACATCACTTAAATCTGTGACTTAAATCACAGATCAATCAACCCTGTTGCGGTGTGCTTCTTATCATACCGAATTTCAAGTTTATACCATGATTCCATGTAATTTGCTTTAGTGACGGATAAATGGTGTTTAAAAATGGCCACATCTCTCTTTTAGAAATTTTCAAAAAAAAAAAAAAAATATTGTTGCCATTATCACAATATTTTTGAAATAAATCTTCGAAGTGCTATTATGAAAGCTTCGCTAGTAATATTACTTTCAAAATACATTTTAATAATCATTTATGACTGATAAACTTGCATCATTTTATTATTTTGGTGTGTGCATATTTTCAAAAATTTGGTGCGGTTTGTGCGTACATGCAAAACAATACGAACGATAAGATTGCGTTTTGCGCTGGAATTTGATGTGGTCTGTTCATTTTAGTTGGATGTGGTTTTTAGTCGAGTTTATTGGACCTATACCTATTACAGCAAATTATATTGCAAAATATAAAATGAATTAAATAATTTGGTCATTTATATTTTTATTTAACAAATTTTAACCACATTAATTTGTTCACTTGCTTTTTTAAAATAGCAAAATGACCTACATCATTTCTTTGAAACAATTAGAATCCAAAACGAATAATTTAGACTATTATGAATTATAAATTTTTTTAAAAAATTTTTAAAAACTTTTAAATTTTTAAAATAAATTGAAATTTTTAAAATTAATGACTTCAATTTTTTAAACTGTTCGTATAAATCCCTACAATTCATATTTTTAAAAGCTATCCAAATTTTTAACTTTGTCACAAATTTGAACTGTACGGTTTTAAAATTTAAAAATTCTTTAAAATAATTTAATGAAAATATTTTTAAATTTTGAATATAATACATGATTTTCCAAACTGTACTCCAACAAATAAATCAAATGTTTTTTTGAAATTCTCAAACTGTTAAAGATTAAAAAAATTTAAGCAAAAAAAAAAAATGAATCTGAAATTTTCCAAATAGCTGCTACTTCTCTTTAAAATTGAGTTAATCGAATTTCGGATACTTTCACAAGTAAAGTTATTAAATGGACAACGATCGGGCTTGGTTTAATACCCAACACGAAATTTCAAATTTTCTTTCTTTAGAATTTATTGGAAAATGGAAACTTAACGGTGCTCGTAACTTTTAATAAAATTATAATAAAATTTTGTGCAAATTTCAAATTATTTTAAAATTTTTAAAATTTAGAGAAATTTCTAAACTTTTGAAAGTTTCAATTTAAACTTTTATTAAAATTAAATAAATTTTTTAAATTTTTGATTAAAATATTAAAAAAAAAAAAATATATATCGAATTCCGAAAAACGTGATTTTTATTTTCAAAGGCTAAAACGGTCAAATACGGACATTTTTTGCATATTCTTCAATTTCAATATTTTCTAATCTTAGATTTTCAAGAAAAGTAATTTATATGCAAATTTGGAAATTTAGCATTTTTAAAATTTTGCTTTATTTGTGGTAGCTAATTTGCTCGTTCGGAGTAAACACTTTATTTAGATGTTAGCAAATAAGTTTGCTTTTGATCCCTAGGTGGCTCGCTTCTTTTCCAGATGCCGTCAAAAAGACGAATGAGCATGAAATTGTATGTCATTCCAGCTTATTTTTGGATTTTCACAATGAGTATTCTTTTGCTTTTGTTGATGTGAGTTCATTGAGATACTCCTGCAAATTTTTACAATTTGCAGCTATTTTCATCTACTGAATGTACAAAACACCTTTCACCAATCAAAATAAGAGTAAAAACGATTGAAAATATGCTAATCTGTATCTTTAAAATGTCAGATTAGTCTAGGTATAATAAGCTCTGAAGTAGGTGAGTTAAATTATCTGTTTTTTTTCGAATATTTTTTTTCGCCTTAAAAAGGTTACCAACTTCCAAAAAATTTATTCAAAAATCTTGAATTTCTTTCGGCAGTATTGTGATTCATTTTATTACCACCGTGATCTCTTTATTTCAACCTGAATCTGTTTCTATGGTGCTTCTCTTAAGTATATTAAGAGAATGGTTTTTCTTTATGATCTTCTCTATCACTTTTGCTGTTACCATTATCAACTCATATGGGGTCAAAGCGGTTATTAATTAGTCTGTATTGCTGACGAATTAAACTTGACCTCTTTTTAACTTTTTGGAAGTAGGGTGTATTTACATTTTAAGGGATCATTAAAAATATTTAATTCTTGAAAATTATCAAAATTTTTTATTTTCTAATTTTGCTTAGTAAATAATTTTTAAAATGCAAAAAAATTTTTTTTTAGAAATTTCTGAAAATTGAGTATTATTTGATTTAAAGGTTCATTGACACTCATTTTAACTAAATTTTTAAGCCTTTCAAATCATTCGTGACTAACCGCACTTTCATTTTAATCATTTTGATTTAACATTCATATAAAATTTAATTCGCGCACGTTTTTGTAATTAAGGACGAATGGCACACACACAGGTCATATAATTATAATAATCAACATATTTTATTTAAATCTCATTTAGGATTAATTTATATATAGGTGTGGTAATGTGGCATACACAGGTCGAGACATCGTCCTCAAACTAAATTATATAACCAACAACAAAAAGTTTGTAATAATTCTCCGAATTCAATTTCAAGATATTGGTGTTGTATGGTTTAGGGCTTGGTTTTCTTAATACAAATGTTTAGCTCACATAAATATTCTTAAGTATTATCCTTTTCGATTGTGTGGTTGTGTGTGAGTGTGTGTGTGAACGATCGTCGTGACATTTTTGTTTATAAGAGACACGATATATACTATACGTATATTATAATAAATATAACCAACCATAATATCAATCATGACGAAAAACTTACTTAAAATTTGGTTAAGGAGTGGTACCGATGGTTTGTGTATTATGTTGTTTTATGTTTTTCCAGTTGAATAAAATCATATTATTAATATGCGATACGTGCATGAATCATACATATGTACATATATATATCTTAAATATGAAGACGAATAAAATACTTCAAAATATCAATCAATCATGAGATATGGGATGGAAATGCGATGCGTCGAGAGGAATATGAAAAGAAAAAGTCCATGCTGATGAAAATGATATGAGCGATGCGCGGTTTATGGTTGCATGTTTCGAAATTCGTATGTGGACGCCCCATCAATTTTACTAACTATTAAATAATTCTATAACGTTTAATAAAATCAAAACATGTACACATTTTTCTGTTTAATTTCTAATTTTCACTTTTCATTTTCCTCAAACAAACAACATACTTGTATACATATATATAGAGAATATTTCATGAGTTCATTTATCTTTCGTACAAAAAAAAAAAAAAAATCGAAAAAACTATTTATAAATTAATTTTTTTGTTATAACTATATTTTCTTTTAAATTTCATTAGTATACTAAAATCTAAAACTATAAAAAATTTTATTTTATGAATATGGTTTTTCTAAAATAAGGTGCTAAAAATGTACCTTAAGTGATTCTTAAAAATTCGGATAAACAAACAAAAATAGTAAAACGTAAATACGAGTAGTAACAATGCAATGTTTCGCTGCTATGGTAACCATGTCAAATTTTTTTATTTTCCATCAATCAAAATATGTATGTAGTAGTTTTCGTTATTTTGTTTTTTTTTTTGTTTTCTATGATAAAAATAGTTTTCATTTTGTTTTGACATTTAATTTTCAAAATATTTTTATGTCAACCACGGGGAGATAAGAAGAAAGTCGGGATAATCTTTTGGTGAGTTATTATTTTATGAATTATGTTGCGGGTATTTATGAAGTAAATTATGAGTTATGGTTTTGTATAGGTAAGCGCTGTACTGTTAACGATGTGAATATAAGTGACAGGAATGAGATCTTAATTTAGATAATTGATTATTAAGATAAAACTAGTTCGGTAATATAAAATATTTTTGTGGTCCTCAGTTTTGTTTTAAATAATTAATGCACTCCTCAAAATAATATTTGTGCTTAGGGTAGTTACGCCATAATGCGTTTTGCGGTTACAACCTTAGCAGCGGTATTTTCGACCAATCATGTTCTAGTGAGTCTGTTGAATTGGGTATATAATCAGTAAACTTTAAATTAGTTTTGACTTCTATACTGAAGCATATACTCGAGTTCTATGGTAGGTTTTCGATTTCTTTAAATTACGCACTTATTACTATCATACATAACAATATTTAATTTAATTTTTCCACAGCTGACATAAACAGTTATCAATTATTTGAATTTCCATTGTTAAAATTTGTCTCACCCATAATTTCAATTTTCCTAATCCTCCTTTTACATTGCAAAACAAAACAAGTGCATACTTGCAAAATAAAATAGTATAGCTGCTTCTTTAATTTTTAATTCAAACAAGGTACCTGGAATTAAATTCTCCATCGTAGCCTTGCCAAAAGTTTGACAATTGTATGTATTTATAGTGACTAATATAAATAAGTTTATTTTTCTATTGTTTGGAACCTCAATGTGGGCGATTTGAAACCCCCAAAATTTAAAAATCCTCACTCCTGCAATACACCACTTCTTAATTTTTAACTGCTTCTTAAATTGAAGAAAATGCATTAGCGTTTCTGGTAACTTACTGTAAATTGCATGCCATGCTATTAGCAAAATTTAAATTTTTATTTTGCACGCTTTTGTCAGATTTTAACTTGCTATATGACTTGCAGTTCCTTGATTGTATACAATTCTGTTATTCTCAAACCAGCCAGAAATGCAAGGGTCTGATCCATATTTCTATAATAATCCCCTAATAATTATTCGTCAGAGGTGCTACGATGCAATTGCTTCCCTGGAAAAAATTATGACTCCGTCGAATTAAACGTATATTTTACGATGTGAATCTGATGCCGGCCACAATCAAGCAAGGAATAATGATTTTATTCTGATTATTGAACGAGACGCAGAGATATTGACTGCCGAGAGCATGGACTCGTTGCTTCGGGAAGAGAATTTACGTAGCATATGTTCTCTGAATAGTATTCATAACTCCAATCAGTTAAGTGTCTCAAGTGATCAAAGATTTAGGTTTATTACTTTAATTATTCTGGGTGACTTTAATGCTCACAGTTATGTATGGGGTAGCGAACATAAAAGCACAAGGGGTAATCAAATAATCGAGTTATTTGATCAATTTGATTTAATTTGCATTAACGTTGGTTCAACAACAAGAGACGCATCACCGTCATTTAAAGTCGTCTAGAACTATATAGACCATACAATGGAAAGTTTTAAATGAAAACATGAATATTGATCACCTACCTATCCTAATGATCATTCCTAAAATTATCCGCATCCCTCAAACGGTTTATCCTTAATTTGACTTGATAAAAAATATTGATTGGGATTTGTATCAAAAACATTTAACGGAAATGCTTATTTGTAGGCAAATTGTTAATAATGATTTGGAACAACAAGTATCCTATTTCAATGAAATTGTACGTATACGAGCGCCAACTTTGCGCAAATGAAACCTCATTATCAACGCACTTTTTCCAAAAAACCTAACAAATGGTAAGATGTAAAAATGATGTGAGCAAAAAATAAAAAGAAAGAAGCATTGCGAATTTTCAGGCACGCAGGAACACCTGCATCATTTAGAGAATTTTAACTACTGCCACAGAAATGTTAAATTCCTGTTCCAGTCGTTGAAATTCTAATGCCAAAAAAAAGATAGCTGGAATAAATGTTGCTCTTCTCTGAATAATCAGCCTTCACTGACCGAAATATGGAGAGTGGCAAAATGTTTCAAGAATGCATAAACATCAAAATGTAGTGGCACCCGCGAGAAATTCAGTCTCGTTAAGAATACTAACTTAAGCAAAGAACATGGCTCCTTACTTTATTCCCAATTCTGTTTACAGAATAGAACAAAATGATGATCAAGCTACGAGTTGGAAGATTCAACCATTTGAATTCTTCAAACTTGAAAATGCATTGAATTGTTGTAATATTACGTCGTCAGGATTATATGGGATTAACTTATCCCTCCTAAAGAATTAACCAGTATTTAGTAAATAACGACTACTAGCGATTTACAATAAATGATTTTCAGAAAAAGCGTGTCCTTCTGAATGGTACAGAATAAAGGTAGACCCGAATCTTACACCTGATAAAGCTTCAAATGAGTCAGACTCATATCGGCCAATCAGTCTTTTATCTTTTGTGAGACATTTTTTAGAGAAAACGCTTCTAGATTATAATATTGAGCTGTAAAGAATGAGCTAAAATCAGTTCACACAACCTTCACCTATCTAAAAGTAGATCACCTACCTATTTACATAAACAAGCAGGAAATACCACATGCGAACACGGCAAAATACCTGGGTATGACGCTCGACGCCAAGTTAAAATGGAAAGAGCATGTCAAGAAAAAACGGCAAAATATAAAGTTATAAAGAATATAAAATTCAGAAAAATGTATTAGCTCATTGGAAGAAACAGTGAGCTTGCAATTCACAGTAAGCTGCTTTTATACAGGCAAATACTTAAGCCCTAGCTCTGGGGATGCACAAAGAAAACTAACGTTAAGAATATACATTCCAGAACAAAGTTCTACGATGCATTGCCAATGCATCTTGGTTTATTAGAAATGATAATATACATAGAGATCTAAAGATGGAAACTGTGAACGAAGAAATCACAAAAAATGCCAAAAAATATATCCAGCGTTTACAACTCCATGAAAACACGAATATTCAACATATTGTCAACAACGTCGACAGCGTAGATACAAGACGGCTAAAAAGAACGAAGCCGCTTGATTTAGTCTCCCAAGACTGAAAGTTGCTGATGTAACCGAAAGAACTGAGCCCATTGACGGTAACTACTGTGTTATAGCGCAACTAACAGAGAATTAAAATAAGAAAGAAAAATTGCTAAATCAGTTGTAACAACTTAGTCGTTATAAAAAAAAAAAAAAAACCTTCGTATAAACATCAGTGAATACTCGTCCTCGGTTTCTTCCGAATAAGTTGGCAAAAGTATCTTGGTGTACCAGTGAACCAATTGATGTTGTTGCAAAAGAAATTGGCACTCGTTCATTGTCTCATGGGAACGCGATACCTTTTAATAAAACTCATGACGAAAATTAACCTTCCTTGAATACCTCTGAAGTTACTGGAGAAGCTCATTGTATACAAAGTAATCCAAGTAGATCAAAAAAATGCAATTTCGGAAAAGACAATACCGTTATTTTATCCGATTTCGTAGTTTTACCCGAAGTGCTCTTTTTGCGGAAAGTAGAATATCGAAAAACATCATTAGTTGGTTGCCAAATTAATCCGAGCGAATTTACTTTATATATTCGTCAATTTTGAAGAATTTCTCTCGATTCTGTTTGTCAATTGTTTTAATGATCGCTTCTTCATTGAAACAGAATTTCGATAGTGAGAATCTTTCCGTTTCCAGCAATTTCGTGATTTGTTTTTTAATCTCCAAAAGCCACTTGATTGAATTTCAAGTTCCCTCAAGTTCCTTCAAGCGCCCTCCATCATATCATCCACATAAAAATTTTCAAGGAACACTCGAGCGCCGATCGGTAAACGTTTTTCTTTATCCGTTGCTAAGTCATGAAGTGTCTTTATAGCCAAATATGCTGTAGCGTCTTGAACTTCAGAATAAATTCCGAAAAGCTTGCTCTCATTTCGGGCAACCGGTAAAGCTCTTCTACAAGTTCAGAAAATATCGCTTTGAATTTTTTGATGTTTGCCCTAAAACGATGATTTTTTCGAAACCAAAGATGAATATCTATTGGTAACACCTGTGAGATTAATTTTGGCAGATCGAGGCCATGAATAATGTACACCGCTAATCGTCCATCCAAATTTTGTTTTTTGCAGTATTAGGAAGTGTTACTCAGATTCTATTAGCAAATCGACATTTGTGACTTGAAATATAATGGGTCAGCCAGTTTTATGTCAGCTGGAATTTAAAATTCTTTTCGATTAACTACCGGGCTTTCTACCGTGCGGCGCCGTTGACACACAGAAATACGACAGTTTCTCGCAGAATGCTTTTCTCAAAGATCCAACACGGAAATAAGATTTCTGATTGCATATTGATATCGCTCAACTGGAAAAATTGAAACAAGGAACCAAAGTAAGATCCTTTGAGTTGCATTTTATACAGGGAGATAACTTAACCGGATTCGATAACACCAACGCCGAATGGCTACGGTGATTTTTGCACGGGAACTCGACCAGTTTCTTTTTGTTATAGTCAATTTTTTCTAAAATGGAGGAAGTTTCTTCCAAAAATGTATAAAACTTGTCGGTATATGCTTGGTTGTAGACTCCTCCCACTTGGTGGCGGTGGTTTAGTCCAATTTCGACAGTACCAAGCAAATCAGCAAATCAGCAAATTTTCGACTAGCTCATCCCTACTCCCACCAGCACCGACCAAGTGCTTTTGAAATTCTCACTCGATATTTTCATTTTTCCTGGTTTTCCAATAAAATGGAAGTCCAATAATTTATTACTCTATTTCCTCACCAATTTTTGCTCAAAAGTGGTTAATAGGACGCTTTAAAATTCTGCCGGCTTAACTGTCTTTAATTTTTTTTAATTTTATAATTTTAATTTGAAAAATTATAATTTTAAATTTCTTTGTTTTTGAATTTAGTTGAGTCATTATTTGATAGTTGAAAATTTTAAAGAAAATTTTACTTTCTGACTTTAACAGTCAGTGTAAAATTTAAGCTTTTAGCTTTCTATAAGTCATCCTCATTCAAACTACATTTCTACAGAGTGACCTAAAATTACGTATCTTTAGAAAAACCGCATGAAAAAATAATGTTGTATAAAAAAAACCAGGACTCGACAAGAAAAGAAGGACAAAAAACTTTTTAATTTTTTAAAATTTGATCAAATTTTATATTTATTTTCTTGATTTAATAAATTAAATTTTTTATTAGAAAAGTTTCATCTCGATGTTTCGAATGGCGGGCGTTTTTCTTTTGTCTTGCACTTGTATATCAGTTTTCAACATTCAGTCGTGTTTTTCGTGATGGAATTCGGTAATATACTATCCAAATTTTATATGAATGCCATTCTTACTTTCGACTACAAAATATTTGTCATGCTAATACTCATAACATATAACAATTGTATAGTTTATTCTTTATTTTAACCGAAGGGCAGAATCATGTTTACGCAAACTGGTTACCTATTACGGCAATTTAATTAATAAATCGTGACCAATTAAAACGAAAAAAAAAGAAAATACAACGAACGATTAATCACGTCCCATGTTTCAATTTCGTCGAATTCTATACCTTAAACACCGATATATACATTCACTAAATCCTCCCACAAATTGCGCGGATTTTCAAATGCTGTATATGTTTTCGACGACATATGATTAATGCTATATGAGATAATAAAATTAACGTAACAACCACAACAACAAAACCACTTCACCAAAAAAAAAAATGCTGGATTCTAAAATAAGAACACAAAACACTAAAAATAAATTAAATTTTACGAACAACAATTCTATTTCCGGTTTAAATGAAATTTAAAAAAAAAAAAATCCCTCAGCTTGCACACTATCACTATACACTTGTTGGTGCAGCACGCATACACAATTGCCAATGCATGATTTCATTTATACTTCAGTATCCTTTTATAACACTATGGCAAATAGTTTGCAATTTTCGTTTTTTTTTTAATTAAACAGAATGCTCTGCATCATGAATATTAACGACATTGGGATTCTTATCGTATAATTGCGTACAATGGCGACTGACCAAAAAGGAGTTTAAATTTCCCAGGATATATTTTTAATTAACAACAGAAAATCCCAAACCAAATAGAAAGACAATAAAAATGTTAGCGCATTTAGAAAAATTAAATTTTTTTTTTTTTTAAATATGGAAATATATTTTTAAACTTGATGATAGCTATGTTGGTAGTACAACAATATATAGATGTATATGTATGTATTTTAAATTTTTATGTGCCACCAGATGTTCGTACTGTCTGGAATATCATATTGCGATGAGAGTGAAAGTGAATTTCTATTGTAACCATTTGACATTTCCGTTGCATGTCAAATCAATATATATGAAAATATTTATATTTTTTGAAATGTTTTGGATAAACCATAATTATATTTTGAGTTATTTGTGATGGACTAGACTAGGTCGAATGTTAACCGACCACCTACACATATAACATTGACATAAAATAGCATAAATTGGATTATATATGTATGTTATTTAGTTTTCTTTCTAAATGCTTAGTCAACATAATAATGTATGTATACATATATAATATGTCATCGATCTATTTTTATCATAAATTTGTCATAATTTTGTATGCTCGTATCACTATACGTACATTAATTAATGTCCATATATACGAATACAAATCTATTGAACTTTTTTAAATTACTCGTGTGCGGCATATTCTGCATACAAATTACCTAAATTTAACCCTTTCGATCGTTGTGTGATGTTAATCCATTATTAAAATCGCTGCTTGAATTTTTACATAATTAATGTACATATATGATTCGGGTTAATTGGATAATAACGGGAATTATTAATTGAAAATTTAATTCAATTAACGCATTAATATATGTACAAGTTGCAAAAAATACAAATATATAAAAAAAGAACGACAAAATCACGTGACCCGAATACTTAATTCGGAAAGAAATTATTTAACAAAAGTAAATGTCTAATGTTTCCGGTGCGAATTTTGTGAAGACATTTTAGAAGTTTAAAAAGAGTGGCTATTGTCTTGTATATCTGCGATGGGAGGACGTGTGACGAATTTATGATTTGGTTTGCGCGATTTATTTTAAGAACTTGGGAAGGTCGTGATGTTGATTTATTGACATCTTTATATTGTATTGGCGTTATTGAATTTGCTTAAGACTTGCGGTAATTTAGGAAGGAAGTAAAAATGTCGTCCTGAGAATTTCTGAAATAAATTATTGATATTTTTCAAGGTGATTTTATTTAATGTCGGTTGAAGAAGTTAAAAAAATATATAGTATTTTGCACAAAGGACATTAAAGATTTTTCGAAATTTATCTTGTTCTCTAAATATCTCTCTCATATATATCGTAAGCATAATTTATGGTCCTTAGAAATGCCTCAATCTTATTCTTCTTATCTTTCTAAAGAAAATTAATAGATTTGTCATTTACTCCTTTTAATAAATTTTAATAATACTTGATTTTTTTTTTTAAATTTGTAAGCGTAAATTTATGCTACTTTATGCCGTCGTCGGCCAAATCGAGAACACACGAAAACATGTTCGCATTTAAATATCCATCTCCATATAGCATTGTTCCATCCACGGTGTGCTAGTTGTGTTCATCGTAATCACCGATCGCAATCAACTGATTTTTAACACTTTACATCCCTTTCCCGTTTGGATTCGAACCCTTTACCTTCCGACGCAAACTCTGCAACTTTAACCACTGAATTAAATTCTCGGTTATCTTGATTGAAATTTTTGAAAAATTTCTTGGTATAATTTGGTGCCCTAAAACATCCTGCCCTGTACGATCCCACTGCAGACTTAAGATTTTCTGAATGGTGAACTATGCTCCTCGATATTCAAATGCTTCTGTATTTTAGGTGGTATTTCATTCACTGCCTTAGCTGCTTTGTCAGAATCGGGAAACCATTGCTTAATTTCATAACCAGCCTGTAAATGTATACATTTAACCTGTGTTGAGACTTCAAAAGCAATGTCCTCCGTTTCTAAACTTTTGAGATAATCATCCACATAATGTTGATCCACTATGGTTTGCACTGCTGGTGGATATTGTTCTTCGATAATCTTGGCATTCTTATTCGTTTTAAATTGCGCAGACGATGGTGAACATGCAGCTTTAAACATCATTACAGCCATCTGACATACACTTGGCTCATAATTTTGATCGTTCTTGTGCCAAACGATTGTTGGATTCTCGATGATGTCCTCTGTAACCGCAACTTTCCATTTACAGAACTAAGAAAACTTTCAATAATGGCGTTATCATATTCGCATTCTTTAGTATTAAACGGTTTAGCGATTAAATTGATGTTCACCATTAATATGTGCATTTGCTGCGTAATTAGTTTGCCAGACCGTAGATATAAAACTAGCTTCTACTCAAGAAATCGTAATCGGGACAGTCCCATTATTTAACTTTCGGAAAGTTCGACTTCAATATGTCTTTTCAAAAGGCCAATAACGTAACGTTGACTCAGTTTTCGATTCTTTTTTTCCATAATTTTAATAGCCCGCTCATCCATTTTAATTAGTTCACGACTTAACTTTCCTTCTTCAAGAGCAAATTGTATCTTGATAATCTGATAAAGGATTTCATCTGTTACCATTATTGGTGCACTCGTTTAACCTCCTTTTTTTAATAACTCTGACCTAATAAAATGTTTGATGCTTCTAATTGGTAACCCTTTACTATCAAACTTCTCAAGTGTTTATTTTTGGTTTTTAATTCATCGGGAAATACTGTTTGCACTGGTAGATTTAGACTTGCTATTTTCCCAAGCTACCACTTTGGATTCTTTTTCTGGTTTAGTGGTGTACGCTTGACTCATCTACACTTGAGACCCAAATACTGATGCAAACCACTAACGTGCAAATTATTTGCCAATTGCTCGTCCATTAAAGTTAGGAAAAACACATCATCGAGGAATGTATACCTATCTACTGCACTTCGCCCAAAATACTAAGTTACTGGTACAGCGTTAGTTGACGAACAATAAAGCAAAATCGAAGATGTAAAGATCATCAGGTTACCGAGCAATTGGCGCAGTGGTTAAAGCAGCGGTGTTTGGGACGGGGAGGTACCGAGTTCGAATCCCAACGCGGGAGGGTTGTAAAAGGAATTTTTTATCTTCTGATTATGGTCGGTGATTATGATGAACACAACTATGACCCCCTGATAGAGTGCAGAATCCATCCGAACCATCGTCCATGTCAGTACAAGCTCGCTGGAGCAATGCAATGTGCAGATGGTTTTAAAATCGAACCTGTATTCGTGCGTCCTCGATTTGGTTGGTGACAGCGTGGGCCGAACCATCGTCCATGTCAGTACAAGCTCGCTGGAGCAATGCAATGTGCAGATGGTTTTAAAATCGAACCTGTATTCGTGCGTCCTCGATTTGGTTGGTGAGAGCGTAAGGTAGGACGTTAAAAATTAACATCGAAAGAGTTGGGAGAGCTTCGGCCACAGAAAAGATTGCTGGGTTCAGATTGCAGGGTTCAGGTTTGATTTTAGTTATCAATCTGGCTGGGTTGGTGGTGTGGATTTATATAATTCTCTGAAACATTAACAATTTCAGCTTCCGTTGAAACTTTCCGTTTCTCATTTTTTCATATCAGACAACAAAATATAACAGTCGCAAAAACTATCCATACCTTGGCCTAATCGATATATCGATTAATAATTCTATAATATAGGCAGACAGTAGATCAATGAATCCTTCTTCGTCAAAATTACTTACCAATGTTATGATTTTGGAGAATTCTTTATAATAAGACGAACGATAAAAGCAAATTTGTATATTTGGTTGTTCTATGATGTTCTATGGGAGCATTATCCAGAAGCAAAATAACTTTAAACTCAAGGCCCTTGTCATTAATAAAATTTCGTTCTAATAAAATTTTCTTTTGTTGGGGTTACAGTGTACCCCAATGGTTAGTCCTATAACTTTTTGTATACAACAGCATGGACGATGCTACGATAAACTTTGCTTTGGAATATCTGTATCATTTTGACGTTTGTTTGCTTAGTAGATCCCCATAGTTAGTTACCCTAGGTTCATATTAGCTTTAGAGTTTCCCGATATAACCGCAGCTTGTTGTGAATTACAAGTTCAGAATCTATAGCTATGAGCCAATAAATTTTTCTGAACTTTATGTTATGTTCTTTGCCATTTTTGACAAGCTCTCCTCACTTGAGTTTGGCCTTGTAAGTCAGGCCAAAGTATTTAGATGTGTTTGCATATTCCACCAGTAAATTTATATAGGTAAATGTTTAGTCTTTTGATATGTTAATTAATATGCGTGAATTTTTCCTCCTTAAGCTTGATTCTCCAAATTAATTACAAAAAGCATTAGTCATCCTCTGGAGTTTGCTCGTTGCATCGGCGACATTACTTTCAGTCGCCATAGCCGTAGGACCACCCAGTACAAAATATTGGTGGTTCTTATTACAAATAAAGAAAATATTCCCCAAAAAAATTTCCCTCATTTATATAAGATCTGGTATAATGTAAGATCTGGATAAGCAAGAACGCAATTTTCTTGGTTGAAAAGTGCCACATAAAAGTAAACTTTTATTGCTGAGATTAGAAACGCATTCACAACGCTAAATTGTGCCACTTGGAATTGGAAACATACAAGCAACATTTGAAACTGATCAAGAATACCACAAACATATAGAAGCTGTACTTTGGAGATCTTTTGACTGGAAAGTACATTCAATGGTTGACAATAATACGAGGATAAAAATTTAATATTAAACAAGAAACCGCCCTAGTTAAATACTAGCACGACCGCACAATCGCGTAGATTACAACCCTCCAGGAGTATTCTCGAATATGTTAAAAATTTATCTTCTGTGAGTTTTTCACTTAATTGATGAAATGAGTTTTTCACAAACACTTGAAGAGTCGAAAAAAGCGTTCTTCAATTTAAATTCTAAATTTCAGTAATATACCAAAAAAACTCCCTAGAAGATATGGTAGCCCATCTGGAAGCAGAAGTAAGTAAATTGAACAATGATGAGAAACAGGTAGCTAGTCTAACTGCAATATGAAAGAAGTGTATGGAGTCATTCCATACTACATGAAAGCAGACAAAAAAACTTAGTAGTTACAATGAACAGATCAAAATATAATGAAAGAGTAAAACAGACGATTGATAGTGGCCCGTACAAACCCCAAAAGAATTAATAAAACTGTCTCGAAAAGTCAGGCAATATATTGGAGCTAAATCCGATTTCAGTTTACAAAGGAAACTAATTGTGTCCCATCCGATGATATACCTAAATTAAATGCATTACCAAAAATACATAAACCAGCAGATGGCCAGCAGATGAGGTGAATTGTCTCAAACAACAACAGACCGCATGGTTGGTTGACGAGTTTTCAAAATTTGGAAATCTCCCAGGTCGTATCAAGAAAACCTTCGAACTCACAATCCAGTTAAAATCAAGTTCAATTCGACCTAATGAGATAATTTAAGCAAAAGTGTACATCTTCAGCTACCGAAAATTGCATGAAAGAGAGGTTTATCATATTTAGAAGTTCTACTTATAAACAAACTTTTGATACATCAATGGGAAATTCATTATCCTTTTTTGTAGCTAATTTGTTCATGGGTTATTTTGAGGAAAACCAAACTGTTTCAATCTTTCCAATAATTTGGATGAGGTACGTTGATGATGTCTTCGTAGTAACTGAAAAGAATCAAGCTTGCCGAGTAATGAAACTGCTAAATTCGAAGGTACAGATGATCCAGTTAACTATGGAAAGGGAAGAGAATGATAAACTGACTTTTTTGGGTGTCAAAATGTGCAGGGAAACAATAACTTGTTCTTCAAATTTTACTGTAAAAAGACGTCAACAGATCGATACATAACAAAAGATTCTTATCAATCGGTACAACATAAAAGATATGCGAACTACAGTTTGGTCCATCGTTTTTTGAAGATCCCTGAAATGGTTTTATGATTATGAAATAGAACTTGAGGGTATCAAAGTGATTGCCATTATTAATGGATACACGAAACGGATGATCGATCAGATGATGAGAACAACAGAGATAAAAAGCTAAAGGAGAAATGCTACAATATTGTATTTCATTACAAATGGGGAACCAACTGTCCGATCCAAAATTCCTTTTGTAAAAGGCTTATCTACTAACCTAAAAAAGAATTGGAAAAAGAAAGCCTATTATTGACCGATTTAATGAACACATAACAGGCAGCAAACAACAAAGCTGACAAACCTGCTGTAACCAAATATGTTATAAATACAAATCACAATTTGTACATCTTGGACTATCGCTAATTCGGCAAATACACGACAACCGTCTGTTAGATTCATTAGAATCGTGGCATATCAAAAGAAGTAGATCTAAAGTAATAAATGACGACTTAGGACTTATCATCAGCTGTTTATTGGCTATGTAACAAACATGTACTGCGAAAACAAGAGAAAAAACAAGGAAAAAGAAAATTACAGTACCACGCAAAAGAGAAACATAATATCTTCCTATACAATGAAGATCAATCACTTGTTGTGATGACTGTTTCGAAATACTTAATGTTTGTTCCTTTCTTAACGTTTTTAATAAAAAAATTTCGACTAATAATAACAACGGTAGAGCAATATTAGTTGTAAATTAGATCTGATGATGACATCAAAGTGATGTCGAAAATATATTTATTAGTTAACATGTTAATTGTGTTTAATTAATATTCTTGTATTTTTAACAAGTATGACAGAAGAGAAGATTCAAATAATAACAGCCAGAAAACATATTAATGGCCACCTAAGCTTTTCTGTTTGCATCTAGTTAACTGGAGTTTTCTTTATATACTTGCCTTCCAATATTTGTGGTCTTAAGGTTCGATTTCAAAGCAGTGGCTTCATCATCCAATCTTCTGATGTCCTGAATACTCTGTTGCAGCTGAATCATTAGTAGTGACTGATTCATCTTCAGTTAAAATTTCAGTGATACATTTTTTTAGGTCGGTTGCATAAATATAAATATGTTTTGTTATGTATAACCAAGGGGGGGGGGGGGTGAGTAGAGGAGGCAAAAGAGACGTCACACCATTCATGAATAACGTCAAGCAACCATATGCAAGGTTAGTACATATTTGGTTGACCGCTTGTTGAACGCAATGGCCCAATCATTCATTAATCTGAAACCAAAACGTTTACAGAAACGAATACTATTACAAATAACAACACAAACTGGACACCAAAACAAATATCGATCATTGGCTTTCGTACACGGACACGAACCGGAAACTAGAACATCAGAACTCTTACAGAAACATCAAGGCTAGCACAAGTAGAGAAGGAAATGAAACATCGAGATTCTCGGCCTCAGTGAAGTCAGATGAAAAAGCAGTGGAGAAATAAACAGGAGCAATGGAAATTATATGATATTCTCTGGTAGAGACGACACACATATGAACAAGGCGTGGGCATATTAACAACAAATAAAGCAAAGAAAGCATTGATGGAATGGCAACCAGTTAACAGCAGAATTATAGAGGCAAGGCTTATTTTTTTTCATTCAAAAATAAGAAACACAACTATCATTCAGTGCTGTGCCCCAACAGAAGATGCAGAAAATACAACGAAAGATAAGTTCTACGAGCAGTTACAAGCCACAATAGCAAGAACGCACAGAAATGGCGCCAAAATCATACAAGGAGATTTCAATGCAAAAATTGGTACAGACAACATCAATCTAACTACTATATAATGGGAAGAAAAGCATTGGACTCTGTACGAAATAACAATAGAGAAAGACTTATCGACTTCTGTAGCACAAATCAATTGTTCATTTGATTTGTGTGGTTTCCACACAAAAATATACATAAACACACATGGACATCACCGGATGGCAGAACTAAAAATCAGATAGATCACGTAATGATCAATAAGAAATTCCTCACATAACTACAAGATGTAAGAACAATAACGGGGCAGATGTACACAGCGATCATCAACTGATAATAGCAAAATTCAAGATCAAGCCAGCAGCTGTGAAACATTCGAAGACAAATAGGAGGAATATAACACAAATAGATTGAGAGACACTGAAACATGAAACACTTCCAATGAAACGCTCCAACTCAATCTTCAGTCTGAAGCCACCAGTATAGAAGAAAGATAGAACCAAGCAGAAGAAGCCTACATCAAGACTGCCACGGACGTACTCGGCTACAGAGAATACAATCGGAAATCTTGGATCAGTGATGATACATGGCAGAAAGTTGAGGAACGCCGTCAATTTAAGTTGCAAATGTGCCAACATAACACGGAAGAGGTGAAACGTAGATACGAGGAAACAGCGCGTCAAGTAAAAAAGATGGCAAGGAATGATCGAAGAAAATATACAGAAATCATTCCCAAAGCTGCTGAACAGGCAGCAGCAATCCAAAATATGCGAGCACTACACCAGTGTGTAAGAAAAGTCACTGGTAAAATTACAAACATACCACCTATAAGGAACGCTAATGGTCAAGTACTAACAACAGATGAAGCGCAGTTAAAGAGATGGAAGGAATATTTCGAAGAAGACATCGTCGCCGACCCCGAAAATCTCCAGTCATCAATTGATATCAATAACGAAACTAGCAACACCCACTGCCATCTACCAACGGAACGGGAAGTTAAAGATGTCATTAATAGACTGAAGAGCAATAAGGCCAGGAAGAAGTTGCACTGATCACATCAACACAATCCGTATCATCACTGAGCAATCCAATGAATGGAATTCACCATTGTAAATGCTCTTCGTTGATTTCGAACGCGCATTCGATACGATAAACAGGAACGCATATACGGCAGAAACTTTGTGAAATGGACATCCCAAAGAAATTAATTGAACTCATACAAGAAATGTATCGGGATGCTGGGAACCGAATTCAATACAAAGGCAAACAAAGTGAAACATACTACAACACTCGATGAGTAAGGCAATGTTGCGTACTCTCACCAATACAGTTCCTAATTGTATTAGACAGTGTAATGCGGAAATTATATAACAAGTCCCCTAATGGCATTCAATGGGGGTTAACTGGTAAACTTAATGATTTGGACTATGCAGACAACATATGCTTGCTCACACACAAACACTCCGACATGCAGCAGAATGTGCAACAGCTATCAGATCTAGCTAACGAAGTTGGTCTCAAGATTAATATCAAGAAAACCAAAACGATGAGACTCAACACAAATATAACCACACCGATGCACATCAACAATATATAAATTGAAGATGTAAATGAATTCGTCTACCTTGGTTGCACAATACCGAAAACAGGTGAAACAGAAGAAGACATACACAAACGTAAAAATAAAGCCAGGCATACATTCAACATGCTACACAAAATCTGAAATACTTCTGAAATCGGCACTCCTGTATAGGTGTGAGACATGGAAGCATACAGGAAAAACCATACAAAAGCTACAGGTATTCGTAAACAAATGCCTTCGACGAATACTTAAGTGTTTCTGGCCTAACACGATTAGTAACATCAATCTACACAGAACAACATGTCAGTCAGACATTGAGACCGAAATAAAGCGACAAAAGTGGAGATGGATTGGCCACACACTGAGAAAGGCATCAAGTGATATAACGAGGATATTATTAGACCGGAATCCACAAGGAAAAAGAAAGGTTGGAAGGCTAGCAATGACATGGAAGAGAACGATGCTTGCAGAGACAAAACACCTGGGAAAATCATGGGCAGAAATTAAAGCAATAGACCCAAATAGAGTAAGATGGTTCAGAATAGTAGACGCCCAATACTCCTAAATTGGAGATACAGGAAAAAAAACAAATGTATAACCTGAAGTTCGTGTAACTCTGAATTTGGGTAAAGAAGGCATTATATTTTAAAACTATTGGTATTTGTCTTTTGATAGGCAAGAAAAATGTTTCTGGCGTCCGAGATACGATAAAATATATGAACACTTGGTATTTAGTCAATTAAGTTTACCTTCAAGATCTCTCACCACCTTATACTGATCGTGATGGTTAGTATATCATAAATCAGGAATAATGCCATGGATGCAACACAAGAAAATAACAATTAGTTTGAACACTTTGAATTTGGATAAAATTCCGGTCTCAAGAAATCACTCCTATAGCAAAATGCTTTACAAATAGCTGATAAAAAGCTCAATAGAAACCAATGCATGAAAGTTTACCGAAAGTTTTAGATACTTTGCTAAGAAACTTCACCTAATGTTAATGTTTTCACCTAATTAGGGCCATATCTTTTAGAACTTAAATTTATTATTTTTTTAAAATCTTTTAAATATAAAAAGCTAAACGATTAAAATTGGAAAACCATAAAAAGATTTTTTTTTTAACCCTGCAATCTTTTCTGGGGCTGAAGCTCCCAACTCTTTCGCGGTTAATTTTTAACGTCCTACCTCACGCTGTCACTAGACAAATCGAAGACGAATACAGCTTCGCTTTAAATATCCATCTGCACATTGCATTGCTCCAGCCGGCCTGTACTGGCAAGGACGATGGTTCGGCCCATGGGTTCTGCACTCCAACAGGAGATCATAGTTGAGTTCATCGTCATCACCGACCGCAATCAAGTGATGGAAAATCCCTTTTTTAACCCTCCCCAAAGAGTTTCATCTTTAACCACTCGGTTTTAGAAATTTTAAAGATGAATTATACGTCAGAATCCGTAATCCCATTGTACGCCATTGTGTTTGAGAAGAGATCGATAATCAAGTATAAAAAAAGAACCAACTATTTAAATAAATTAGTGTTTTGATAATTGTTTGATCGTTTGACATACTTTAACTGTAATATCGATCAATAGTTATTTAGAAATAATTATAAAAATTGATCTGACATTTAAATAATTTTAAGATTATCATTTGGTTAAATCAAATAATCATATGAATTGTCATTTAATTTTTGATTGTGTATGACAATTTATTTGATCGATTAGCGATCAAATTTTTAGTGATTTTGTCTGTTCTAATGTGTATGATTGCATCATTAATTGTTTCTATCGTTATGTGCGGTCTACAAGTTTCAATATTTCGTAACATAAAAATTTCATAAACATTGATAATTTCACATGTCATATATGGCTCAGTCTCGGACATTTAAGATTGATGCATGACTAATATATATATAGATCAATTTAATTATTATCAATAAATCATAATCGACTGCATTTAAATTAAAATACATTTTTTTTTCAACATGATTATTATGAATGAATTGGTGGAAGCCATGTGTGGGATTTTCTTGTCTTGAAATAGTTTTTCAGTTTTTATTCTTGCATTATTTCTATGTTGTTAATGTAGTTACAATTTTTTTTATTTATTTTGTAAGTGTGTGTGTGTGTAGATTTTAATTTTATTCTCATATAATTCATCTAAATGAGTACAGAAAAACGAACAACGGCAAAAAAAACTAATAAACTTTGAATCAGGCCGACATTAATGCAAAAAAAAGATCGCGCGCGAAATTAATAAATTAATTGTTTTTTATGTGGCAGGCAGCATCAGCGCATAAAAAAAAACACTGTACACATGATTATTATAAATGAGTGTGCAAAAATTAATCAGCCATGGTTTTCGCGAGGTTTTATACATTTTTTTTGTGCTTTGTTTCATGTCCTTCAAATTTTCTAGATTACTTATGTATACAATAGTTGTAGAGATAAATGCGGCGGGTGTAGTTGATCACTCTAAAACATTTTTTTAACTAAGATGTATGTTGAAATATTTACACACAAAACAAGAATTACCAACCATTCGCTACCATACGGTTCACATTTTTTTCTTTTTATATATATTAGAAGATAGAATAAATGTTAGTCGACATTCATGTTTGTTTATTTAATTTAATTAATGCGCGCGGTCTTTTTAAAAACCAATTTTTCATGTTTTTATACTATACAAATTTTCAATTCTTGTATGGCTAAATACCCATATATATATATAAAAAAAATTTAAAATGAAATTGGAAACTAAATTGTACATCCAACAAAAACAACTACAATTATGTATTGAAATGAAAAACTACACACATAATCATTAAATTTACATAAACATGATCTGGTTCTCGTTTTATATATAATATGCATCTAAAAATGGAAACTAAAACTTAAAAAAATGAACGTACATAAATGAAAATTTATAAACAATCGATCAATTGATTACATTACATAAAAATAGGCAACATAATAATTACAACAACATTATGGTATAATGCAGCATTAATGAAATGCATTTTACTCGATACTTTAGTTTTTTTAAATAACGAATAAATTTTCCCACACTCGACGTTTATCGTTTAAGATTTAATTAAATTTTATTCATTCAAACTTGAGTCAAATTTTATTCAAATTAATTTCAATTATCAATTAATAAATTATTACCAATAATTTTTTTGAGCACGCATATATATGCGTAAATAACGGGACTAGTTATTCAACTTTCATAATCAAAAAACTAAAATTTGAGAGATCGAACAAAACAAGTTCGATCTCTCACTGCATAATTATAAAATCTATAAAAATTAGATTAAAAAATTAATTGAATACTAAAATCAAATGAATCAACCGTTAAATTGACTAAATGTGTTGTGAAATAAAATTTGAAATCTATATAAGTACATGAATTCAATATAAAGTTATATTATTCTAACCAAATTGATTCAAATCTTAATGAGTGCATAAGAATTTTAAATAATACGTATTTAATCGCATTCAAATCAATTTAAAAATAGAATTCAAACTAAGCACTTATTTTCACACTGAATTCTAAAATAGGATTGCATTTTTGATTTTGTAAATGAAGTTAGTTTAATTTTAATTTAAGAAAATAGATTAACAACGCGGTTGTAGTTCAAACTTGCGTCAAGTTTTTTCAAACGCTTTCAAATTTAACTTAAAACTCCCCTTTTCATATTTCTATAAATATTAGTTCAAACTAACACTACAGAAAAATGGGTCTAACAGAATTTCAAACCTGTACTTAAATTTTATTTATAGTTTAAATCTCAATCAAGTTTAAAGTATTTGCCTATATTACTTATGTCAATATTGGCTAAATTCTAATCAAAAACGGTTCAAATCATTTTTAAAAATGTAAAAAATTTAAAATAATTTAAGAAAACAAAATAACTTATCAAATCGATTATAGTCAAAACTCATGTATTCAATTTTGATCAAATCGCTTTCAAATTATTTTGAAATTGTCCTTTGAATATTCAATTAAAATTTATTTCAAATTAATGCATCAGAAATCTCAAATAGGTTCAATTAGAATTTCAAACCTATATATATATATATAAATTCAATATAAAGTTTAAATCTTGAACAAGATTTGAATCAGATTTGATTGTGATGCTTATTTTTATAGTAAATGAAAAAAAAGTTCTGTTTGATAAGAATAAAAACCAAAAAATAGTTTATTAATTTGTAAAAAAACTAAATTTGATTTGAATTATTTTTACTTAATAATTCAAATTTTATTTTAATCGCATTCAAATCAATTTAAAACACTATTTTGAAATTAGAATTTAACTATGTAGTTCTTATTTTCACTGAAAAATCTAAAATTGGATTGAATTGGAATTTCAAACCATCACATACATTTTTTATTTAGGTATATTTTATTATATCAATGTTGACTAAATTCCATTCAAACTGGGTTCAAATCAGTTTTGTAAATAATTTTAATTTGATTATAATTTAAGAAAATAGTTTGATAACTCAGTTATAGTTGAAACTTGTATCAAATTTTTTCAAATCGCATTCAATTTTCTTCAATATTGGCTAAATTCAATTCAAACATGGTTATACTTATACTTTGAAAATAAAATTTAAACTTGTTCAAACCTAGGTAAATTATGTTTTACCAATATTGGCTAAATTCCTTTCAAACTCGGTACAATTATTATATCAATGTTGACTAAATTCCATTCAAACTGGGTTCAAATCAGTTTTGTAAATAATTTTAATTTGATTATAATTTAAGAAAATAGTTTCATAACTCGGTTATAGTTGAAACTTGTATCAAATTTTTTTTTAAATCACATTAAATTTTTTTAAATATTGGCTAAATTCATTTCAAACATGATTATACCCATACTTTGAAAATAAAATTTAAACTTGTTTAAACCTAGGTAAATTATATTTTAACAATCATGGCTAAATTCTTTTCAAACTCGGTACAAATCATTTTTGTAAATAATTTTAGTTTGATCATATTTTAAGAAAATAGTTTGATAACTCGGTTATAGTTGAAACTTGTATCAAATTTTTTCAAATCGCATTCAATTTTCTTCAATATTGGCTAAATTCAATTCAAACATGGTTATACCCATACTTTGAAAATAAAATTTAAACTTGTTCAAACCTAGGTAAACTATATTTTAACAATTTAGGCTAAATTGCTTTCAAACTCGGTACAAATCGTTTTTGTAAATAATTTTAGTTTGATTATAATTTAAGAAAATAGTTTGATAACTCGGTTATAGCTAAAACTTGTATCAAATTTTTTCAAATCGCATTCAATTTTCTTCAATATTGGCTAAATTCAATTCAAACATGGTTATACCTATACCTTGAAAATACAATTTAAACTTGTTTAAACCTAGGTAAATTATATTTTAATAATATTGGCTAAATTCCTTTCAAACTCGGTACAAATCGTTTTTGTAAATAATTTTAGTTTGATTATAATTTAAGAAAATAGTTTGATAACTCGGTTATAGCTAAAACTTGTATCAAATTTTTTCAAATCGCATTCAATTTTCTTCAATATTGGCTAAATTCAATTCAAACATGGTTATACCCATACTTTGAAAATAAAATTTAAACTTGTTCAAGCCTAGGTAAATTATATTTTAACAATTTAGGCTAAATTCCTTTCAAACTCGGTACAATTATTATATCAATGTTGACTAAATTCCATTCAAACTGGGTTCAAATCAGTTTTGTAAATAATTTTAATTTGATTATAATTTAAGAAAATAGTTTGATAACTCGGTTATAGTTGAAACTTGTATCAAATTTTTTCAAATCGCATTAAATTTTTTTAAATATTGGCTAAATTCATTTCAAACATGATTATACCCATACTTTGAAAATAAAATTTAAACTTGTTCAAACCTAGGTAAATTATATTTTAACAATTATGGCTAAATTCTTTTCAAACTCGGTACAAATCATTTTTGTAAATAATTTTAGTTTGATTATAATTTAAGAAAATAGTTTGATAACTCGGTTATAGCTGAAACTTGTATCAATTTTTTTCAAATAGCATTCAATTTTTTTTTATATTGACTAAATTCAATTCAAACATGGTTCAAATCATTTTCAGAATCAATTTTAGTTTGATTATAATTTAAGATAACAAAAATATTTCAATTAGTACTTCTGAAATTTAAAATTTAAATTCCAAACCTGTACTCATATAAAGATTAAATCGTAATCAAAATTTTATTAAGATAAAGTTCGATTTTTTTAAAATATGACAACATTTAATTTGTTATGTAACTATAAATTTGATAGTATAAATTTTTAAGTTCTATTCAAACTGTATTCAAGCAATTTGAAAATAATTTCAGTTTGATAAGAACTAAAAAAAAAAAAAAAAAAAAAAAAAAAAAAAAATAGGTTATCTGGGTTAGCAGAGTTACCCATTAAAGGGTAACTCTGCTAACCCAGTTAGCAGAGTTAAAGGCATTATAATATACTCGATTATTAAATATGAATTTGATAAAGGTTGCTTATCAATTTAAAATAGTAAATTGATTTGAATTCAAAAGACCATACTTTGAATGTGCAATAAAATCTATGACTTATTTTGACTCAGAAACCTAAAGCAGGATTAAATTTGAATTAAACCTAAACCTTATCCAAATTTTGAATAGGTTTTGATTGACTTATAATTTATTTTATTTTATTCCAAAACTGATTGAGTTCAATACAACTTTGTTCCAAGCAATTTTCATAGATAACCTGCAACTCGACTTTAGTTGAAACTATGATATCAAATTCTTTTCAAATCCAATTGACAATAATTTAAAACCGTCCTTTCCGTATTCAATTTTGCTTTCTTTCAAATTAGTACTTTATAAATTGAAAAAGGTGGTTATACAAAAGTACAAATCGCATTCAAGGTTTGATTAGAATATGATTGTGATGTGTTTTTTCTTCAGTATTTAATCTATATTTTGATGTAATTTTAAATTTTATAATTTAAAATTCGAAATTCTATTCAAACTTGTTTCAAACCATTTATGAAAACAGTTTAAGATTGAAATTTTTTTAAGGTTATGCCTTCCTTGCCTTTTTGATTTGAAACTAATTTTTTTAATATTATTCAGAACTTAATTAAATGTTTAAAATTTGAATTTCTTTAAATAAAATGTTTAAAATTTGAATTTGAATGTTTTAGCACAGTGGTTCAAAACTATTTTTTGAAATATTCCCAAAATATGAAAACGTGGAAATAGAAGATCTTTTAATAAGAATCTTCTATTTCCCCTTACTTTTTGATAGTATTTTAATCACATGACAATATTTCAGTGATTTGATTGGGTAAATGATCGAATTTAAATTATTAGGATTTAATTAAATCCGAACTCGTAAAGGCACTGTAAAACTAGAATCAAACAACTGGTGGCGAGTATTTAAAATACTGTGTTCTAGACATACATCATTATGACTAAACCCTGCTTTACACTAAAACACGAAATGACTATTGAAGTGCATATTGGACAAAATAAAGAAAAACGTTTACATTTATTATGTATACCGCGTCTCTTAGACGCCACATCGCTAAACTATCTATATACATATTTCCAATACTTTCCCCATAAACACAAATAACGCAAATATGGGATACTAAGACCAAATATGCACCAAACTTGTTTTTTGTGCGAAAACCAAACGAAAAAAAAAACTGCAATTTAAAGAGTTTCTTTCTTGATTGTGCGCTGATTAAATTATATAACCGTCAAATTAATAAAGTTACAAATTTTACAGTTGTTACCTAAAAACTATACATATATATATAAAATAATATAAATCAACTTTTTGCATTTGAAACGAAACAAGAAAACGTAAAAGATTGTTTATGCAAAGACGTTGTTTGTAAACAATAAAAATTATAATATATACTGAACAAAATGGCCACCCACAAACACGTGCATTATGTACGCTGTAAATATTTACGTGTGTATACAATGGTTTGTATGCACTTTTTGTGAACGATCGATCTACATATTATATACATAATTTCAAACCATATCATATACTTTGCAATTTAAATGTGCTGTGTAGATAGAGAATATATTTTTTTTTTGTAGTGTACATTATATAGTTCACTGAACTAAAATATGTGATCATGAGTGATCATAATTTTTTTAATTTTATTTTATCTTAAAAAATTAAAAATTAATTTATATATATACATATATAAATATAATTTTTTAGACATTGTTTATAATCGCTTAAGAAAGACATAAAATATAAAAAAAAATAAAAATTATAGTTTTATGTAGATGATGATGATCATGTATACATAATACATATATATGAAAAAAGGGAAACGGATGCATAATTTTTTTTTTTATAAATTTTAATCATGTTTTGAATAAATTATAAGACATTTTAGAAAAAATATTTTTTTTTAACTTAAATAAATTCATATATGTTAAATGTATTATTGATAAACTTCTCTATGTACATCATGCACGTTCGTATATATTCGTTGTGTATGATCGATTGATTGTTTATTTATTGCTTTGTTATTGTCATCATTGTTGTTTTTGTTTTAATGTGATCGATACTTCAAAGTGCGGGAATTGTGTGGCGTGGGCTCAAAGTGAATGTTTTAGTATTTCCTTTATTGCATCAAATCGTATTGTTATGGTTACAATTTTGCTTCCGACTCTGAGTCATTTATGTACGGTAATTGGTGTGGAAGCAAACTTTGAAAATTGGGTGTTTCAAAGTTACTTTTCGCATATTAAAAATTACACTCCAAATTTGGTATTATTTGATATTGAAAGATCTTCTCAAGATCGAATCCCATTGAACAAGAAAATTCAAATATATTTTTTAGTTCAGAATATCTAGAGCAATTCATTGTGCTCATTTTTTTTAGGCTGAAAACTGCTTCAAGAAAAATGTACTTATTAATGAGCGTGATATTATAGAGTAGAATTCTCACGTTAACGTGCAGTCGCTAAGAAAAACAGGTGCTTTTCATGGCACTTGGAAACACGGTGGTAAAAAAGAAGATAACTTCGACAATCTAGAATTCTTTTTTAATCTCAGATGAAATAAAGTCTATTATCGATAATCAGTCGATAATCGTAGGTATAAGGTACTTTACGCATGGGACTGTTTTACCTGCGGCAATTATTTGTATTGACGCGCGCCAACTGATCTTAGCTAATCCAAAAATAAAAACTCATTGTACAATAATTTGGATGATCTGATGGGATCCATACCTAAGAAAAACGCCAGAATGGTTATTGTTATAACTTTAATGCCTTGAGCTGGCAAAAATCAGGTTGACTTATGTGGAAATATGCGTCCGTACTCATAAAACGAACTAAAAAGTAGAGATGATGGCGAAAAAGATGACCGTACTTTGTAATCGTACGTAAAATCATTGTCTCTAGCACATTCCAAGTTTTCTTCAAAAAAATATCCACTTGGAAATGTGGACATAACTGTGTAAGACGTCACGAAGTAAAATTGACGTTATGATAATTTTTAGGAAAGGTCTCGAGCCATACCACATGCCCACATGTGAGATCTGAGACGCCTACTAAATTCGAAGGCAGTGATCACCAATCGGTTACTTTAAAGTTATAATGGCATAGCTTTCGAACAAGTCAAATATCACAGGAAAATGAATTTTACTTTTTACAGCCTATATAGGTATACCAAGGCAAATATTATAGCTTATCTTATTAGCAATAAAATTGTAGAAACCAATTATTTTTCTGATGATCTGAACGCTCTATGGGACGTATTGAAAAATTTAGTTGTCAATGCCATCCAGGCAACTCTATATAGGTATGCAAAAAAATAATCCCAAATATGATTGGTCTGTAGAAGAGTTTCGTCTTGCTGTCGAGTAATTGAAAATAACCGATAAAAAAGCGCGAGCACGTTTCACAATCGTGCTGGCACTCGAAGTACTTGTAACCGAAATTGTAGACGGGAAAAAGGTAAATGGTGGAAGGCATAAGTCTTTAGAGTACAACAACTGATTTCACGTAACTTTTTTAGTTGGAGTAGTTAACGAACTGCACCATACCTCCAGACCTAGGTATATATATATATATATATATATATATATATATATATATATATATATATATATATATATATATATATATATATATAGCCCCAAATTGCTATAGGTATATATATTCTATAGCAATTTGGGGCTAGGTTAAAAGCCGAGTTAAAATAAAGGTTTCCTTTCGGGGCCAGGTATAGAAAACCTTAACAGCAGAGACTAAAAAATCGTTTAGCTAAACCACCGGTCAAAGAAATTTTAACTAAACTTAAGATTAAAAGTATTCAATTCAGTCTTTATTAAGAAAATTCATATAATGTAAATCCATATACAGGTACTAGGTACATATAATAAAAATATAAATAAAATAATAAAAAATTGTTAACTTTAAGTAAGTATAAAAAACCACTTAAATCACAGGTTTGCACACCATTTTCGTCGTCATCTTCATCGTCATCGTTATTTCTATAGGTTGAATTGAAGCAGCATTATCCAAATCTCATTTAATTTCTAAAAATTAGAACGCTATTTTTTAGACAAATTTGCGTTCGGGTCTTTACCAAATTAAATCGGCTGCAAATGCTCTCAAGCTCCGCATTTTAAATTGGCAAAACCAAAATTTACATCGCCAAATAAGAAATTTCCTTATATGTATTTTCTCCACTTGCATCTTTATACTCAATTACTTGGCACCAAACACTTTCCAAACTTTCGTTATGGTTTTGCTCAATGTTCTGATCGTTAAATTGTCTCATTGCAAATTTTGTTTTTGCTGTAGTGGTTTTAATGGCTGTTTGTTTAAGGACTGAGCACTGTTCAATACAAAAATGTATAAATATTTTTTTTAAGGTTTAAATTTCTAAGCATTTTCTAGGCTATAGCTAGTTGATTACACTTCTTTAAAATTGCTGGCAGTTAGATTGGAAAAGCACTTCTTGTTCAAAACTGATTTTATTGTTCGGTTTTTGTTGAAATAATTTATCCTCGCACTCAAAACCTAAGTTGCCCAACTTAGCTTTGCAATTATTAAATAATTAAATTTCAATAAAATAATTAAATTTAAATAAATTGTCTAAAACTTTAAAAAATTAGGTTTTTTCACTTTCAAAAATTTTAATCACTCGTTGGACTTCATGAAGGAAAACGCAATAACTCACAAAATTTTACAAAATGTTGGGTAATAACAATAAAATATGAAATTCAGTCAATAAAATAGTTGATTGGGTCGAAACCCAGTCAAAAAAACAGTCAGCTGGATTGTTAAAGCAATTAATTCCATAACAGTCAAAATCGCAACACTGCAGATCAAGCTTACCATTTTTCTCAAAATACTAGAAACAACAGAATCCAACCAACTAAAACTCTTAAACAATGCGCCCCTACTCTTAAATAATGCGACATGCATGTAATGACGTTAAAAAAAGAGTAAATAGAAGCCAAATTATACAACTAGCAAGAACGTGGTTCGAAAGTAATACAAGCAACTCTGTGAATGAAGTCTAGATGCTTTATAAATGAAATTGTGAGGTCACTATCATTTAGCCATTACTTGTCAAAAAATCTCACCACACCAATTCGGGGTCAAGAAAATTATTGTATGCAATAGGACAAGTTCCTAGACCAATATACATAATCAAGAATGCTGTTGATAATCAAAAGCCAGTTTCCTGTAACTAACTAGGAGTTCCTCAGGCTTTTAAAAAAGTTTGGAACAAAAATCAATAAACTGCGCTGAGATTTATCTAATATTTCAATATTTTATGACAAAGGGACATTTTCGATTCGGTTGGTCTACTTTTTAGACCAGTCCACGAACAGTTTACGGCAGACAAGGCTAAATCAATAGTGTTTTATTTTAAGGTAACAACTGGACTCTGACATCTCCTGATTAATCGATAAAATTGTTTAAAGGGGATGAATTTTGCCTTAGCTTTAAGATAGTTTGGTTTCGACCTAATATGAAAAACCCTGAATCTAAATTTGAATTCGAAATTAAAAAATTCGGTTGTTTTATCAGGATGCAGCGACCATATTTCAAAAATTTTCTTAAAAAAAAAAATGTTCTTTAAATAAAAAAAAATAAAAATTTCTTGGTCTAAACCAAGTATTAAACTTCGTAAAGACACATTGTTTTAGCGAATTATAAGTGATAAAACAATTAAAAGTATGACAAAATTAATCTCTTTTTAAACAAAAACGTTCACTGGTTGACACTCAAATGTATATTAAATGCACGCAAATTAAATGAAATAACCGTTAAACAGGTAAACTCGTCATTGTAATTAGAATAAATTCTATTTGATATATTATAATTTAATATACATTTAATTGATTGATTGATTGATTAGAGTGTACGGCCAAGGACGAACCAGGAACTCCCAGAATGCCGGGCACCACCGTACACCCGTGTTACATATAACAAAACCGAAGGAATGGAAGGAATGTTAGTTGTGACAGACTCGACCCGGTTGCAGACACCTCAGCGATCGATAGTTAGTGTTTTTTTTTGTGGTTTAAGGAAAGGAAGAGCATGTTAGTAATGACAGATTTGACCCGGTTTTTCGGAAGCCAATATTCAACTAATGTTAGCACAAGACAATCACAATTTTGACGAGCTGCTCTGCATTATTTCATTTTTTATCATCAACTGAAATCAAAATTTATTAATGAAATATTTGCTCATAGCCGTAGGCTGTAATAAATTGAATTTTTTCATCTGAAATGATAAATTAATTAATTTGTAATATAATAAACTAATAACATCATAATATAATTTCTCCATGCCGTAGACTGTAATAAACTGGATTAGTTTTCCCTGAAAATACAAATTTATTAATTTGTCTAATAATAATAATAATACATTAATGTAATATAAATATATAAATTTATAAATACATAAATATATAAACATATAAATATATAAATACATAAATATATCACCGCCGATAGACAACCTTAATGTATAAAACTTTCTATATTATACAAGTCCGACCGTAACCAAAACCCCATTCCCTCCTCCCCCAATTCACACCTGAAAGCATTGGTAATCAATACCAAACAAAATTTTAGCTAAAAAAAAATAATTAAACCCTGTGCCATCCCCGCACCAACAAAACCAAGCACAGACGACCAAATGTAAGAGAGGATACGCATACCCGACGCAATAATTAAGCCCGTAAAACATTCGTGTTGGTTTTGATTACGCTCAGACCAACACGAATGCATCACAAGCCTGACCGCCGCACCGAGTATGCAGATACTCTCTCACCCCGGCCACCCACAATCAATTGCACCAGTGTGAAAATGGCACAGGACCGTTCCACCCTCAACCAAAACTCCATAGTGCATCGACCACCAACACCCCCGACTATACGAGAAAAATTAAAACGACAAACAATATTGGTGTCAATCAGGCCTGCACACGTCAGGCGGTGCCGATTACGCTACAATTATGTCTACTAAAACAACAAATCGTATTAGTGAGCCAGTAGTTAACACATAAATCCACAAACAAATTAGCGCCGGCGAGTAATAGCGTTGACTGACCATAATGTAGTCAATCAACGGTCAAAGTTAGCATCAGTAAGTTCCATAACAACTTTTACTATTACACTTCTATTAATAAATCGAAAACTAAAAAATGTATTGAATATTATAAATTAATCCATTAGAAAATGTTCGACTAACACAAGAAATAAAAATTACAATTAAACCCCTTAATGTAGCTCTATTTAGCACACAACTTCAAAATGAATACAAACTACACTTCAAAACAATTGATCAAACATTACAAACCAATTAAATAAACCGTCTTATGACAAACACGCCATATAATCACACCCAATTTACATACAATCCAACTGACACAAAACCCCAAAATTAATACCAAACAATCAAATCTATATTTAAAATGAAGAAAAAGGCACCCAGAAAAATTATTTTTATTCATAAGGAATCCTAAATATATATACATACTCATAATAACCGCATTTTGTTGAACACTGTAATAAGTATTAAAATTAAAATTTCACCTTATATGTACTAATATAAAATCAACAAAAAGTTGGATTTAAAAAAGATGCATGCTATTGTTGTAAAATTCCCAACAAACACAGCTAATAACTAAAAAACACATTTCCTTTAATCTTTCTTTTAATGCAACAGTGTATAAAGTACTAAAAACATCGATATTAGTTTGGTGAATAAAAAAAACCAGAACCCTCAATTTTGGTTTGCATCTTTGCTACCACATTGATTTTTGATTTCGATTTTTTTTTCTCACCACTAAACCATATAATATTAAAAACGTCCGAAAAGAAATCATCGCTTCACTAACATTTAACACTTTAAAACTTTAACACTACACTATAAATATAATACAAAACTATTCTAAAACACAATTACACATAGTATTATATTTAAATTTCACTATAACTATTAAAAAGAATTATATTTCTGTAGCGACCAAAACACACGTCAGTTTCGATCGTTAGCTGAGACACTCCCTTCTTATAATTTAATATACATTTAATATACATAAATAAAAAACACTCTGAAATGAGCAACCAACACTCAATACACATAAAACTCATCTAAAACTATTTAACACGCAAATTAAACGAAATAATCGTTTAACACACAAAACTCGTCATTGTAATTAGAAGAAAATCAAATTGATATACATTTGGTGAGTTAAACAAAAAATAACAGTAAAATAATCCACTAAAACACTTCTCTTTATTCATTTGTTTGTTATACAAAATATTGGTAATATCGAAATATATTTCACGTACAAGCTCAGCCATTAGATGCCCACCAATCGTGGATTTTTGGGTGCACCTTAAACGAGTTTTTTCAGAAGTTTGTTAATCGGTTGTTAAGTAATCTTTATTTCTTAGGCATTTATCGACTTGTCAAAGCATAGAGCTGATCTCCTCCACAGACCCCACCGAAATCCAGATTTAAGTTATTATTTCCTGACTATTCTAGTAAATTAGAGAAAAAAATAAAAATTATCATATAGGTTAAGTTGGTTTGTGTGCTTTTCAATTTATCTAACTATTTCTAGTTTGTAATCGGTTTGGTTTCAATTTTCTCATTTTTAGATAAATGTTAACGAAATATTCGGATTCTGATGAATTATTTATATATTTATTTAACGGATATTGACTCGTAAATCGCCTTCATTACAATAACAATCAAATTACATAAGCGATAACATCTTTTATCGTCATCTCGTATCCACACACACACACACACACACAAACGAGGATACATAAAACATAAAAATGATATAAACACAAAAAAGGATATTTCACAAGAAAACAAACATAAAAACCAAAAATTCATCCATATGTATTCTATCGAGCATATATAACAATAGAATTTCTAATTTGACCATAAATTTATGTCACAAAACTACTTGAACTTGATAGAAACTAAACGAGTATGCAGTAAGTATATATACGAAGTAATACATCTAACAAAAATAAATCTTGAATTGAAATTGAAAAATGCGCGATCATTAATCAAATCGGTCGTCATTTTTTATCAGTTGAATTTTCTTAAATAAAATAAATATATATATATATATATTAAATATGGCGCCGATCTTTATAACTCACAGAGATCAAAACCAGATTGTGCATATGTTGATTTGTGTGTTTATGTCTATTAAGCCGAGCGCCAAGAGTGCAGGCAATCAATTTAAAATATTTATTAGTTTTTAAACGATAATTTTATGTTGATTACGCGTCTCTTGCATTATATGGTAAAGTGCTTTTTAAGGCGCTTACATAAATTTGGATTACTAAGTAATTGTGTTGATTTGTTGTTGGTGTTCAAGTTGTCCATGATAAAATAATTTATCTATAATTATGAATACGATTGGCGGAATGTAATGGCTTGTCACATATCATACCATTCACTTTATCATTCTGATTCATATTTCTAATCAATCGCATGTAAAATGTTTTGTGTGTGACATCCTTTTTATTATTGTCTCTCGAAACACTAACTGAAAGATATGCAAATGTACATCCGTTCGAAAGACGAGCGCGTGTATGATGTATCTATCTATATATCCGGTTTTTCTTTTAAAATAATTTTATTGTGTTCTTAATGACAGACTATATATATATTATTCATATTACTAATCCGAATTTTTTTTTGTTACAGCAAAATTATTTAATGGAATTTGGTTACCTGCCGAAATCAAATATAGAAACAGGAAATTTACGAACCGAATCACAGCTACGTGATGCGATACGAAATTTTCAAAAATTTGGTAATCTACCCGAAACGGGATTTATTGATAGTGAAACAAAAGAGCTGATGGCAAAGCCAAGATGTGGTGTCGCTGATAATCCGACACAATTAGAATTCTATGCTGATAATAAAATTTATGTGCGTCGAAAAAAACGATTTGCAGTTGGGAGTACAAAATGGGATCATACTAATTTAACATGGAGGTAAGTGTTTTGAATTTAAATTATCCGGGATCATAGTTTAAATATTTAAGTTGGTAATGAATTTAATAAATTTAAGAAAGTTTTGACATTTTGTGTAACAGTTGGGCTAAAATTGAAAATTAACATAGATTTTTTAAACGTTCCAATATGTAGTTGCTCCAGTGACCTTCATTTTGAAATTTGCTGTTTTTTCTGAATTATAATTTGAAAATTACTCATTCTGTAATAATATGACAGCATGATAAGTTTAAACAATTTATTACCTAAGGACGCGACACATATCTAACACTAAGTCAAGTAAATGCTTTTGGTGCATTTGCCATAGAGTCTTATACCTTCCACTATACGCATTACTTCAAATGTCTCCGATTGTAATAAATTGTCTCACAATTCAAATGCATCCACTCAGTCCATTCCAAATATATTATAAGTTCTTTGCAACCATTTGTGGCCAATAATGGTAAATACTGGATCGGGTCTCAAAATTTTACTAAAGTTGAGACACCATTTAACTGGCTGACATTTTAACATATGCATATTTAATTTTAGTAAAATAGGTTGAAATTTATTTTTTCAAGTCGCATGCAACTCGTTTTCCCTATAATCAAATCTGTAGCTCCAGTCTCAAATTAAAAATTGCCAGGTATGGCTTAGTCGACGTAGGACTCTGCACCATTCTTCATCTTACACTTGAATTCACATTAGTACGATGTTTCTCACAACCTTTCAATCAACTTGTAGTATGATTCCTCTGGATTTATCTTTAAGTGCAGAAATTTATCAATACGCTAAATTCTTCGATGTTGCCCTGGTCGCCGTCATTGTCCAGTGTTCTCAAACCATTTAATGTAGCGGTTCCAACCAAAGATAAAGAATACAGATTTTTTTTTCTGTTCATCTGCAACATTATCTCTACTAAAATGTGATCAAACTCACGAAACGTAGTTTCAAAACTCGAAATCGCTGGTTTAACATAACTGTTTAATAGTTGTTGAGCTGATTCAGCTTAAGCTTTATGAATGTAACTTTAAATCAATTAATAAATGAGTAAGATACCTGGGGTCATAATGACAAGCCACTTAAAAATAAAGAAAGCTTCAGTGACAATTTTGTCACTTAAGCCATATAAAGTACTTAAGTATATTTGATAGGATTTAAATGTTGACTCAAGTGTAGCTTAAGAAATTACAATTATATTGCAAAAAATTATCAATGTTAAGTCACCGTTCGAGTCCTAATTTTAAATAAATTTATATCGTTTGATCAGTTCTATTAACCGCTTTGAAATAAGTCTTAACTTACCTAATAAATGACTTAACTTTATTTTAAATTATAGATAAGGCAAGTTTAACATGATTTAACAAAATATTTGGGGTCCAATAATACAATAATATTTAACTTAACTAAATGTGACTTAAACATGACTTAATTATTTAATAAGATTATCAACTGATATTTCACCGATTTTGACCGTTAGCCATTTTTTAACCCCACTAATCGTGTGTAAACTATAACGTTCGATTTGCTGAATGCCAACCACGTGTAACCACGTTTAATAGAAAATATCAATATCATTTAACTTAAGTTTAATGATTTAAAAACTTATATATATATATATATATATATATATATATATATATATATTACTTGCTAATTTAGCCTTTTTGGTTTAACTTAAATCTATGCTACTTAAGTGAAAAATTTCAACTTAAATCATATAATCGATAAGGAGCTTAACTTAGTTTTATAAATTAAACTGTCTAATCAAACTTAAAAGAAAAAAAAATAACCCGGTTTAAGTCAACCTTACATGACTTAAGCTTAAATGCTTAGTATTTTTTGTTAATTCAAAATTAAATGGATTTTGATTTAATTGTTTTAATCAATAAATTTAACTAAAATAAGTTTTAGTCAATATAAAATATTTAATTGACTAAACTTATTTTTTTCATTTTTTTCTTAATTGACTTATAACTTAAGTCATACTAAAATAATAAAATTAACTTAAGCCTTATAAATGTGGCATACAGATATGTTTTAATAAGTTACCAAAATAATGGTACTGATAAAAAGCATGTTTAAGTTGAAAATATGTTACTTAAGCCGCATGTTCCACTTAAGTTTATCTAACTAAATTTTAATATTGACTCTTTTGTGATTTAATCTAAATTATACAAACATACTTTGTCACCCTTTTAAAAATGGCTAATGATTTAAGTTTTGTTAAAATAATAAAATTAGCTTAAGTCTTATAAATGTGACATAAATGACTTAAGTCATAATAAAATGATATGACTAACTTAAGCCTTATTAAAAAATATATATTGTATTAAGTTTCCAAAATAATGTTACTAGAGAAAGAATGCTTAAGTTTAAAATATGTGACTTAAGGCAATACTATAAATAGTGACATAAATGACTAACGACTTAAGTCATCATAAAATTAAATTAAACGTTATAAATGCGTCATTAAATTATGTTTGAATAAGAAGACAAAATAATGTTACTGATAAAAATGTGACTTAAGTCATGCTCTACTTAAGTCTATCCAAAAAACAGTTTAATATTTACTTAAGTAAAACTTAGTGTAAAAATACAAAGACATCAGAACTGGACATTTTAAAACTGGATATTTCAAAATAGGATTTGACAAAACGAGATAAGGTACAAAACTGGATATTTCAAAATTGGATAATTCAAAACGAGATAAGGTACAAAACGAGATATGGTACAACACTGGATATTTCAAAACAGGATATTTCGACATGTGATTTAAACTTAAAATGATTTTTTGGGAAAGTTCTGGGATATGGCCAGTTAGGAAGGAACTCGGCGAGTTCTTAACCGATTATGACGAAATTCGATATGTAGGATGAAAATGGGATTTTAAAATGATTTTTTAGGAAGGTTCTGGAGTATGGCCAGTAAGGTTTCATACTTGAATAATTTTAAGTAGAGAGATAGGTTTTTCCATCACTTAATGTTTTTTTTAATTGCTACTTTTCTCATCTTATTAAAATAATCATTGACTTGACCGAGTTTACTGTCAGTAAAATGTATCTTCATCTATTTTTTATTCTTCTACTTAATATAACTTTTCTTTTTAGTTTAGAGAATCTATGTGAGAAAAATTTATTAATTTTCATCAACATTTTCATCCTACATATCGAATTTCTCATAATCGGTTAAGAACTCGCCGAGTTCCTTGCTAATTGGCCATATTCCAGAACTTTCATAAAAAATCATTTTAAGTTTAAATCACATGTCGAAATATCCTGTTTTTAAATATCCAGTTTTGCACCATATCTCGTTTTGTACCTTATCTCGTTTTGAAATATCCAGTTTTGAGTTATCCAGATTTGTACCATATCTCGTTTTGTACCTTATCGCGTATTGAAATATCCAATTTTGAAATATCCTGTTTCGTCAAATCCAGTTGTAAAATATCCAGTTTCGACCGGTACTCATGTACTTGGACTGAATGGTAACGATGTTAAAAAACTACTGGATCTACTCAGTTTCCGTTGGTATCAAAATCAATAAATCAATTAGTGGTAATCATACATTTAAATAAGTGGCGAGTTACCAATACATCCGATTCCTTGTCACTTATAATAATTGTATGGGAGAGGAATATAAAAAACTTCGTATAGCGGGCAACTTTGCTTTGTATTTTCTGCACCCATTGCTAAAGTCAGCATAAAGAAAAGTCAGCATAAAGTATAAAGCGGTTTGAACTCCGTTACACCTGGGCTGTTATTACCAGTAAGTTCTTTAAATATTTTATAAAAAAATTATATATGTTTAACGTGACATTATTGCCTTCACCAAAGTTCCGAACTTGATGTCTAGCCAACCCATAAATATTGTCTGCGAATTTTTATTTTTTTTTATATATTCCGTCATTGTGTTATTCATTGCTTAACATTTCGTACGACTGTGAATTACTAACCAACCTAAATAAATTTATAGACCATCGCACACCATTCCGAAAAACTATCAAAAAATCGATTCCCAGTATTTTATGTTAAAATTTTTTTATTTTTCCTATACTTAAACCACATTTCCCCACTTTTATAGCAAAGTTGCAAACCAAAGTAATGTAATTGTGTATTATAATTTAGTTTGAGCGATGAAATCAAGATGTCACTAGACATCAATAAAATGAAAATATGTGGGTGGTATGCATTACTTTTTATTTTATTATAATATTTTCCCATTAAAATAGTTTTTTTAACGTACAAAAAATATTTTTTATTTTGTTTGTTTTTTAATTGTATCAAAAGCAAAAATAAAAATATAATACCAAAACTATTAAGTAAGTACAATATAAAAATGGCGGAAACACTATTTTTCTATTGTGAGTCGAATAGGATATTGACTTGTGGGTGGAAAATTAAGTACGGTGGTTATTAGTTTAGTTAAGGATCAATTTATAAAATTAATAATTAGTTTATTGTTACTATGTATGAGTGGTTGTGTGTGTGTCGATGATGGTTTGTGGGTGCGTCGATAAAATCTAACCCTCGTTGTGTATAAGTAGAACTAGAGGAAAATTAATCAAATGAAAACAACAAAAATAGTATATATAGACCCACTTGTTGATATGTATGCTACGAATTCACATGTTCGAGATAATATCTGTTCTCTCTATATATTTGTAGAAAATACTGTGTTTAGCTTAAAAGTCACGTATTTCCGCGTGCCTATCGGTTCGTTTGTTGTAATATAATAGAAAATTTCTTGTTAAAGGTTTTCTTCTTTTTCTATATATTGTCACTCGTTTTTATCGACGACTTATATACAAAACACAAGTTTTGATAAAGACGTGAATTTTAGTCTATAAAGTATGATTCATTTCTCAATTACATCGAATTTGTGTGTGTGCGCGTTTATGTATGTTTGTGTGTATGCAGTGAATTGAATACAAATATCATTTTCATTTCTTTATATAGAAAAACAATTTTATTCTTATCGTCATGTATATAATCTGTATGAAGTCGTGTGTCTTATATATAACGTGCTTTAGATATGGGGTTTAGAATAAAGAAGAGGTGACGCGTAATTAGTGATTCAATGACCGCAAGCGCCGGTTCATGTAAAATATTTTATTTAATCAAAGTTTGAACTATACAACACGCGTTAAATTTCTTGTCACTCTATCTAAAAGCGTTTTAATCTGCGTTGATTATTTGAACTATTTTTTAGAGGTTCTTTTTGTAATCGCAAATAAAGTAGCTTTTTGTGGGTCATTTTTGGCCCATGTTCGTCGTTTCTAATTAGTGACACATTTGTACATATTACGGCTGTGAAGAAGCTTACAGTTCAAATTTCTCGTCACATTTTATTAAAAGCTTGTGCGACTTCAAGTAATATTGTGGAGTAGACCTGCTCTTTTTCGAGTATTTTTCAATATCATTAGTAATCCTATGCAACTAGTCAACTCTTGAGTGTTTATTTCTAAATCCAAGTTGCTGAATCGAAGTACCCCTTTCTTTTCAATTATTGGTTACAGTATTTTCAGAAATAGCTTTTCAAATAGTTTAGAAATTACTGGAAATAGTTACATAAGTCTGAATATGATGCCGTTTCCTGTGATGGTTTCCTTGGTTTGAGAATCATGATGCATTCAGCCAAATTCCTTGTGAATTATTTAGCTTATTTTTTCTTTAACTCTTTACTTTGATATATGCTCAGTGTCTCTGGTTAATTCGTTCTTGCTTGTTGAAGTTCTTGATCAATTTAGTTGTCCATTGGTACATTTCTTTAGTTTTTTCTCCTCTCTTTCGAGAATTTATATATGCTTTTGCATTTATTTTATGGAAACATTTCTTTGATCTTTTGTCCAGATTCCGCTTGAGCTTTGGTTAGTTGTGTAATTTGATGGCTGTTACGCCTGCTGTTTAAATCTTAGCTATACCAGTATCCGTTTGATACAATCATTTACTGGATTAAAATGTCGACGAGTTTAACATTTTTGTGGTTATTATTCCATTTAGTTATTATTCCATTTTTCTGCATAAGCTGGTTAGGTAATCTCGAAGCGGATATTCTTTTTGATTACTTGTTAGGTTTCTAACTGACATTGTCTAATCATTTTAAATGTAAGATATCCCTCTTTACTAGTGTATGAAGCGCCTCTGTCAATTACACGTAAATCACATGGCACATCAATGCAAATATCTTGGTTATTTTGTAGAAGCTGGAGGTCGTCTTTATGATTTCTTGAACGATACACCTCATTACTATTATGATAAACGCAAATTTCGACATTGGTTTCTTCATTAGTGCCATGTAATGCAAGTTTTGAATGCCAATATTCCTTAGATCAGCTACTAAGCTCCATTCAATTATTCTGCTCTATGTACAATGATGCTTCAATTCCAGTTAGGTACTCAAAGATTGGTAGTTTAACCTATTTTATTTATTTTGTGCTTCTTGAAGTTGTAGGGAACAACAGCTCCTTATATACTTTGCTCATCCAGCTTTATTGGTACCAATTAAAGGTTGCAAATCTCACGATTAAGATTTGGATCAGTCAGTGTGAATGTAGTATATTAATTGGTCACACGGAAAGAAAAAAAAATACAGCCGTCACGGGACGTCAGGTAGATGTGAAACATCGAAATTGATGGTCATTAAAAAGAATTTATAATTAAAAAAAAACAATAAATAATAAATATTGAGTAAAATAATAATAATAAATAAATAAAAATCTAATATAGTTTCGTTAAAAAAATAAATATATTATTTTGTCATTTTTATTATAATAATACATATTTTTGTTGGTTTATTATTTTAAGTATCTTCTGTGATTTCTGTTATAGATCTTGAAGTTAAATTAGTTGGCAGTATCGAAATTATTGGCCGATGGTAACTGAAGTATGTGACAAACGTTTTAGAAATGATGTTATCAAGGTATCTTGAAAATACGGCAACGATTGTTGTTCCATATCTGCGGTTACAGGTTCTGTTGGTAGGAATGTTGTCAAAGGGTTTGAATCACTTGTCGCAAAATTTACATGAAAATCTCCTGCTAACAACATTGGAAGTTTGTCTAAGCTATTTTCTGAAATCCTTGAACCTTCGCGACTTTGTATATGTAAACGACGGTGTACAAATTTTATGATTTCTGAAATTTTTTTATTTGGTGAATACACAAGAACCATAAGAAATCCTTCCATTACATATTTTACATATGCAGCACATATATCACCAATATCTATTTGAGTAACATTAAGTTCACCTGCTTTTTTATTGAAAGTTCCTTATTCAGCGTAGTGATTCTGGGTTTGTTTCTATTTTAATATATCACATCGCCCGCAGCTCTAACATTTTCCCGTTTAAATTTTATTATACAGTCAAAATTAGGTAGTTGAACGTTTTACGTTCGGAAAGCCATGTTTCTTATAGTAATAAAAAGTTACTGTTTTGCGAAATATGATCTTGTAAATCTAACGCATGTTTTTTGAGACTTTGACAAAATAGACTTTGACTTGTTGCAAAATAGATTTATTGTACTTATTGACCGATGCGTTTTCATGCAACAACCGAACTCGATTTGGGCAGTGCTGGATGACTTTTTCCTTTGTAAAAAATCTTGACTTGATAATGTCCAATTCGCCATCATCTAGAGTAGATCCATTACCAATTTTTGAACAGAAGCAACAATTTTATTATTTTGTCGCATAACTTGAGTTAGTTCATAAAAATTTAATCCTCGCTACAGCAGAGGACCAACCATTCGTTGTTTTGGCTGTTTGTAAATAGAAGTAGTTCGAACTGGAGGTAATTGTCGCAAATCTCCTATAAAAATGATGTCTGGTCCTCCAAAGTTACTGTCAAAATTTCCAATTATTTGGAAGTTATTTTTTCAGCACCAATCATACTTATTTCGTCAACTATTATCACTTTTACGGATTTAAATAAACATCGATACTATTATGCTGTTTCCATTGCCAACGGAAGTAGTTTAGATAATGACATCTTTAATGCTGTATGAACTGTCATTCCATCGATGGCTATAGCAGCTTTGCCAGTGAAAACACACGCAATGTATGCATTACAGAAGCTGTCGTTATTTGAGAATCTATTGTATATTTCCATTATCAATTTAATAACGAAAGTTTTTCCGTATCCTGCTGGCCCAGTGAAAAATATTTATAACGGCGATTTCTCCTTAGGTAAAATGTGATGGATAACGTCTAAAAGCAAATTTCTTTTAGCTAAACTTTTAAGTGTAGCTATAGGTAAATCTTCATTAACGGCAGCATTTGAGTCAAGAATGCAATTCTTGAAAAGGGTTTGGTTCCGGAAATCTTATAGCAACGTCTTGAATTTCCAACTCGTCATCATTCAATTGATCATCTTGGCGACATAGTTGTCGTCAAACTCTTTTCGTCTTTGCAAAATATAGTACTTTCGTTTTCATAATATATGGTAATGAGCTTCATGTCTGCTAAAATTTCCGTATCCTCATTTCTAAAATGCAAATGTAAAGTTACCATTTCCCTTCTATACTCGTTGTAGTCCTGAGCAATATCATAGTTTCTATAATGAATAATTCGTGGCTGTTTTCGTTCTACATCAACTTCACGATTGATTTTAGTATATTTAGAAGCAAATTGTGCTAAAGTAACATATTCCAAACTGTCTGGCCGTTTTAGATATTTTTCATAACAATCCCCCTTCCAAATATTAGTAGAGTCTTCGTTAAGTTCACTTATTTGTTTTAACAACAAGTATTGATATATTGAACTACTACTGAAGATCTAGACATTGGTTCTCTAAGAAGATACCAAGCAGCTTCTTGACTACTCTTCTCAACAGAATTAAGCATATCAACACTCATTTTATGAGTTATATCAACAATGTCGAATTCTGGATGTTCATTCATAACTTCTATAATGTCACGTTGTAAATTACTAATCCCTCTGTTCGTCTTATTTACATACGCAGCAAAACAATACTCTTCAGTAATTATCTGGAAATCCATGTTTGATTTTAATACGTTAAAAACAAATGGATTAAATGTATTGTGCAATTTTTCTGAATGATGTCGTTTATAAAAAAATTGTGGTCTAAAAATGCCCGATCTGTTCGCCATAACGATTCGCCATAACGTTTGGAGTATTTTTTAAAATTTAGATCTGTTTTTTCCATTGGTGCTAAAATCATTGTAGATTTACACGGCATAAATGGTGCATCAAATCTGCATTTTTGTCGTGATGCTTCCGTCGAGGATACTGATACTAAGCTGTCAATCATTTTTATTGATTGATCTTGGTCTTTTCGTTTAAAATAGTTGATAACTCTATATTTTCCAAAAGGACTAAATGTTTTTGACTGTAATATAGTCATAATCAAGTTGACCAATTTATTAAAATAAATAGCACATGTCACAACATTTTTAAAGGCTATGGTCAAGCTGTCACAAACTCGTAGTCTCATTATTTTTACAGCCATATACAGAAAATACTAGGAGATGATAATTCTTCAGCATGTTCCGTCGAACAGTAAACTCTGTGGTATGTTGTGTTGTCCTGGCGCTAGTCTTAAGTATTTTTCTTTATTTCATATTAAGTTTGTGGCGCAGTAAGACTTCAATATCAATATTCTCACTAGAATCATTAATATTTTCTTATTTAAAAAATAATAATCGTAAAGTGCGTTGCAAAACCAGTAATTTAACTTAAATGTTGCATACAATATTTGTTATATTCGTTGTGTGTCTCTGCAAAATAGTTTGTGTCTCAGATAAACCCATTATTGTTACATTTTTCGTTAAATAGCAGCACTCATTGCATCGTTTTCCTTATTTCAAAAAAAGTTGGAAAATATATTTGTATCGGATCGGTAGTAATGTATATATGGTTACATATGCAAATGAATGCGATTTTTTCTATTTTAATCGTCCGGCCTGCTTCATAGCTGTTTAAACTCGGTCCCCATATTATTATTTTTTCATTTCTATGTGTAAAGTGCCATCTATTTAAAATGGTAACCATTCTATATTTAGTCGATACGTGCATGCCGTCACGCGTCAGCCCATTTTTCGTCACGGCATATGAGTCGTTCTTACCCTCAAGGCGCTTCAATAGATACTTCACATCAAAAAGGAAAAACGAGAAAAATATGGCAACAAAAAATACCTCCCAATTTGATTTTTTTGGATTTGCCTTCTTAACGATTGAGGCTAAGAAGGCAAATCCAAAAAGTCAACGATGACTCAAAATCATTATAGGGATTATTGACTTTGGATAAAACCTAAAAATTAAAAGACCAATAATGCAGATTCTTCCAATGATGATGTCCAGTGAGAAATATGCTCGAAATAACGAAAGTAAAGGTTAAAAATTTTCGGAACCCTAAATAATCCTAATCCTAAATAATAATAGAAAAAGCTAGAAAAGAAAGTGAAGAAATTCAACCGAGTTCACCAAAACTAATTATGAGTGAGATTACATTTAATATAAATTCGAAAAAAGCTTTGCCTTAACCATCTTATTAATGAAAACTACCTAGGAAAGCTACAGTTAAGGTTTTGAACCTAATAAATGCAGCATTCGGAATCAAACTTGTCCCAAGTTTGTGAAAATTTTCATAAGGAACCATAATACTAAAACCTAATGAATCTTCGTCTTTTAGAGCCATAAGTTAAGAAATATTACCAATGCACTCTTGATAAAATACTAGAATTTAATTTTAAAGATAGATTCTTTAGAACTAAAGGAATTGAAATCTTTTTTACACACTTTTATTTAACTCACACTGTTTGTTGTTGTATGTTGTCTGCGTCAAATTTTGTAATCAAATTTTCGACTACTTCTACAAGTCCAATTGACCTGAAACTTTCCAAACATATACATTCCCGATGACAATGCACTCTTTTAATACGTTTAGATCATTAAAATGCTTAAGTAAATTATAATTAACAATATTTTCTTTTATATGGACCGAATAAATTGAAATAAACAGCAACATTCGCTCATTTAAATCGTGGCCATAGCAACAATTCAAATTTTCAATTTATTTTTTAAAATGTTAAAAACTAAAAAACGAAAACCGGATATTTATAATATATATGTGGTGATGAAAGTAAAATACTAACGTGTGAAGTGCGGCGAGCGGAATTGAATCATATGTCAAAAGTGATCGAGCCATATTTGAAAAGGAAACGAAATAATAAGTTAATAATTTGCCATTTGATAAATGTCCCGGTATAAGTCGGTTTGCTTTATATGAATTATAACCGCTTAAATGAAGCCAAAGTAAAATTTAACACCAGTGATCATTAACTTTCCAACCTCGCTAACGTACTCAGCCACTTAAGTCAATATATGTTGTTTTCCGCGATGAAGGCTGAATGGTATGAAGGTGGACGAAAAAGATGTCATGCCGCTAGCGAACTACCTCACGGCACCTGGCACACCCTGTTGTATAAGCGCCTTGTCCTCCTTTGGTGCCTCTGGGAGGATGGACCGTTATTTGCCGCCATACTCGTGGGACCAAAATATGTATTCTCCAAAACCTTTAAAACCAACCAAGAAAACAACGACGACGGATACTGCTACACAACGGAACAGACGACTGGAAAAAGCTAGACAAAAGTACAAGGAAAATTGTGCTATGGAAGATGACGTGTCTAAGCGTGCTAGATTAGATAAGCAAAGAAAGCAAAGACAAAAGAAATCGGCTGAACATCATTTGCAAGCTAGAGCTGCTGAAACATCTATTCAGCATGAACATAGACTACAAGTATTGAGAGAAGATAGAACTTCAGAGACACTTGAGCATCGACAAATACGACTAAATTCACTCCGAGTACACAACTCAAAAATAAGAGCTGCGGAGACACTTGACCACCATGAAGAAAGACTGAGAAGTATAAGAGATGCGAGAACTGTAGAGACAACTGAGCAACATGAACAGAGACTAAGAAGTCTAAGAGAAGCAAGAGCTGGAGGGACACCTAAACAACATCAAGCACGAATAGCACAGGTCAGACAGAATCTCTCACAATTGCGAGAGCGTATGCGATCTGATATGGAAACATTCGAAGCCGCAATCAACACCTTTTGCCATCAGATATGTGATATGTGTGTTCACCAAAACATGCTATCTAAATCAAATAGTGTCCTGTAATCCAAGTGCACAAGCTATGGAATATTTGCCTGATTAAATGAGACGATCACCACTACGAGTATGTCACAGATGCAAGACTCATATAACCAGCAAGAAAACGACGTGGTCATCGAAGGCATACTGGAATAACGTAAATCTCAGGAATATTCCTGATGTGATCCTTCAGGTGAATCAAGCCAAACAACGACTCCTGGCCAGAGTAATTGCATATGTGAAGATCATTCATCTACCAGGTCACTTTGGACAGTACGGATTTCGTGGACAGGCAGTACTTTTTGCTCGGGACATCTGCGAAGTCACCGAGAAGCTTCCGAACATGCTACCAAGATCAACAAGCAATTCACAGATGATGGTAGTCACAACGCATCTAGAAAACCTTGACATATAATTTGAACGACAAATATCAGCATGTGAAGCTGTTTTCCGACTGGCTCATTTGAATATGAAGGAAATCTCAAGAAAGAGTGTATTCCTGACCAACAGACCACATACTCATCCGAAATTCGACTTCGAGAACATGAGCCTAATCGAATTTTCCATGCTGTTTGAACTCTTCTATAAGAAGCAGGAAGGAGACAGTGAAGAGTGCGTTGATAATGATCCCAATGAAGACAATACTGGAACAAGAACGTACATCTCGCTTAAGGATAATACCAAAATAGTAGTGAGAACTAGACCAGCGGTGGTACAAGTACCATTCTTCATGGCATCAACTAATCCTGAGAATTACTACTACAGCTTGCTCCTTCAGTATATGCCATATCGTCAGGAAAAAGAACTTATCGAAGACTACGATGCGGCGCGAGAAGCATTTCTCGCATGAGAAGAATGGCTAAGGAAGTTAGTAGGTACATGGAGACCTTCAATCAGGTGCATGCGTTTAAGATTCTAGAGCAAGCTGCACTTATTGCAGAAGATGACCAGTACGAGGAGGAAATGCCAGAAGTTGCAATGAATGTGGGTCAACGAGAACTATATGTCCACATAACACGCAACATCCAGGATCAGATAATGAATGGTAGTATAAATCGTGAGAGGCTGTTCATAACTAGAGGCGCTGGCACTGGAAAAACCTTTGTGTTCAATCTACTGAAGAATCAGGTGAACAGTTGTTATGGAAAGCTAGTGACAAAAGTGGCAGCATTAACGGGAGTAGCAGCACGATTAGTTGGCGGAATGACTCTACATAGTCTACTGAAGCTTCCAGTACAGAGAGATGGAAGAATTCCAGCATTGCCAATCCTAACTGGTAACTTCCTTCGTATTATGCGTATGCAATGGAAAGATTTATAGTTTCTGTTCATAGACGAAATATCTATGGTCGCATACGAAGTACTATGTATGATCGATTCACGCTTTTATTTTTAGTCGTAAAAATTTTGGATCATATTCTAGGTGCAAAGAAAAAAATTATCGAGACACCACATTCGTAGACATCTTGAACGCATTAAGAATTGGCGAATTACAGCCTCACCATAAGGATGTACTAATTGTCAAAGTTGGAAATGACTTCGGTGGTGAATTCTCCATAGAAAAAACACTTCGCATATATCCACTCAAGTCAAAGATAGCAGCACATAATAAAGCAGTACTGGACTACTTCAGAAGCAAAGGTACAAAGATGTCAACATAGATAGAGCTGTACCAAAGGACATAAACAAAACAGCTGGACTTCTGAAAGGAACGGAAATATTTGTAGGAACAAAAGTAATGCTGAGGTCAGATTTCGATATAGCAAAGGGCTTAGTGAATGGTGCAATAGGTTCAATAACTGAGATAATATGGCCTCTGTTCCATAGAGGACAACTTCATAATTACGACATACCATCAGTCCGTATTGACTTTGGTAAAGATGGTGTTCATATAATTAAGCCATTATCGAAACAGTTCCCTGTCAACTACAGTTATTAAATCATTGAAAGAAAAATGCTCCTATTAGTACTCTCATGGACATCTATTGTACACAAGATGCAGGGATGTACAGTAGACTACGCAGTAATTGACCTGGGATCAGATCTGTTTGCAGAAGGATAAGCATACGTAGCACTTAGTCGAGTCTCTGGATGGAATCCTAATAGAAACCTTCTACTGTGAGAAGTTAACAGACAAGAATCCATACAATGAAAAGGCCCTTATGGAAATGGGAAGGCTAAGATCCATAACACGCGATTAAAAAACTAATGTGACTATATATAGCAACGTGACCATCATACCATATGACCATATAATATGACTACATAATAACCTGACCATATAATAACTGGACCATACAATAATTTTAAATAATACGACATAGTGCTCTCGGATCGCACTTTAAAAGGTCCACTGATAGACTTGTGATCTATCTTTTTGCAACTTGATCCATAGTCGAAAAATCGTTTAAATATTTGACAAGACTAAAAAGTAGAAAATAAAAATATTTAATAAAAAAGCTTTTTTTAAAAAGCACACTTTTATTTATGCGTAGAAAGTGCACCAAAAAGTAGAAAACATTTTTTTTCTTTGCACCTATAATATGATCCAAAATTATTATTTTCTTCCTACGTATCGATTTTTATCAAAATCGGTTAAGAACTCGCCGAGCTCCTCCTTATTTGGCCATATTCCAGAACTTTCCTAAAAAATCATTTTTTTATATTTTTATATTTTTATATTTTTATATTTTTATATTTTTATATTTTTATATTTTTATATTTTTATATTTTTATATTTTTATATTTTTATATTTTTATATTTTTATATTTTTATATTTTTATATTTTTATATTTTTATATTTTTATATTTTTATATTTTTATATTTTTATATTTTTATATTTTTATATTTTTATATTTTTATATTTTTATATTTTTATATTTTTATATTTTTATATTTTTATATTTTTATATTTTTATATTTTTATATTTTTATATTTTTATATTTTTATATTTTTATATTTTTATATTTTTATATTTTTATATTTTTATATTTTTATATTTTTATATTTATATATTTTTATATTTTTATATTTTTATATTTTTATATTTTTATATTTTTATATTTTTATATTTTTATATTTTTATATTTTTATATTTATATATTTTTATATTTTTATATTTTTATATTTTTATATTTTTATATTTTTATATTTTTATATTTTTATATTTTTATATTTTTATATTTTTATATTTTTATATTTTTATATTTTTATATTTTTATATTTTTATATTTTTATATTTTTATATTTTTATATTTTTATATTTTTATATTTTTATATTTTTATATTTTTATATTTTTATATTTTTATATTTTTATATTTTTATATTTTTATATTTTTATATTTTTATATTTTTATATTTTTATATTTTTATATTTTTATATTTTTATATTTTTATATTTTTATATTTTTATATTTTTATATTTTTATATTTTTATATTTTTATATTTTTATATTTTTATATTTTTATATTTTTATATTTTTATATTTTTATATTTTTATATTTTTATATTTTTATATTTTTATATTTTTATATTTTTATATTTTTATATTTTTATATTTTTATATTTTTATATTTTTATATTTTTATATTTTTATATTTTTATATTTTTATATTTTTATATTTTTATATTTTTATATTTTTATATTTTTATATTTTTATATTTTTATATTTTTATATTTTTATATTTTTATATTTTTATATTTTTATATTTTTATATTTTTATATTTTTATATTTTTATATTTTTATATTTTTATATTTTTATATTTTTATATTTTTATATTTTTATATTTTTATATTTTTATATTTTTATATTTTTATATTTTTATATTTTTATATTTTTATATTTTTATATTTTTATATTTTTATATTTTTATATTTTTATATTTTTATATTTTTATATTTTTATATTTTTATATTTTTATATTTTTATATTTTTATATTTTTATATTTTTATATTTTTATATTTTTATATTTTTATATTTTTATATTTTTATATTTTTATATTTTTATATTTTTATATTTTTATATTTTTATATTTTTATATTTTTATATTTTTATATTTTTATATTTTTATATTTTTATATTTTTATATTTTTATATTTTTATATTTTTATATTTTTATATTTTTATATTTTTATATTTTTATATTTTTATATTTTTATATTTTTATATTTTTATATTTTTATATTTTTATATTTTTATATTTTTATATTTTTATATTTTTATATTTTTATATTTTTATATTTTTATATTTTTATATTTTTATATTTTTATATTTTTATATTTTTATATTTTTATATTTTTATATTTTTATATTTTTATATTTTTATATTTTTATATTTTTATATTTTTATATTTTTATATTTTTATATTTTTATATTTTTATATTTTTATATTTTTATATTTTTATATTTTTATATTTTTATATTTTTATATTTTTATATTTTTATATTTTTATATTTTTATATTTTTATATTTTCATATTATTTTATTATTTATTAACTATATTATTTATTAAACTATTTTTTGAGCTGTTGCTTTGGTAAATGTAAATGTATTTTCTAAATTCACAAAAAAAAAAATCAATAATTATTGAAAGTTTTCCTGTTACTCGTTAACTGATATTCATTTGAATCAAACACTGTGATTAAAATCATACATTTATATAGAATATTATTTGACCAAAACAAACATTAAAGATTGCTTACAGCACTATGAACACTATATAGCAAATTCTAGATACATAAATTATTTGAACTGAAAATCTATTTGACCTCCATATATTTACCATACGATACATAAATATCCCAACTTCCCACACATCCGGAAAACAAGTAAAAAAAAAAAGCATAAAATTTAAAACCATTTTATCAAACATACATATATACATATTTTGCCCAAGTCTATCCATCTCTTTCTTTCCGTCAATAAACACCAATCGTTTCATTTTACCATTTCAATTTTGATGGTCTGGAAAAATTGCTTAAGGATATGTTTCACAACAACAAACTTTGCTTTAGAAAAATCATCTTATTTTCATTTCTTTTATGCTGTGCTGTATATGTGTTGTATATACCATACTATACTATGCTATACTATATGCTACGATGATAGGAGAGCATGATAGATGATGATTATGATGAAGGTTAAAACATAACAATAGTGAAAAATATTTTGTGTGATTTTATGAATAGAATTAAAATTCATTTACATGATGAACTTATGAGATGCTGCGATGGTTGAAAAATAATGAAAATTGGTGGAATGGAGCATCGCACTCAGTAAAAAAAAAAAAAAATATAAATGAAAAATTTAATTTCGCGAAAAATTGTATATCGTGAAATATGGTTTTCGTCTTCTTATTCTTCACCAGTATCATCTTATCTTATAAAATTATATCTTTATGGATAATTTTTTTGTATTTTTTATTACTGTATTTCGGGTACTACTTCTTGGTACTATACGATGATGATACTATTGTTTTGAATTTTTCGAAAAATTAATTTAGTGTAGCAAAAATTAAAAATGAAAATAAATAAAATTTATTAAGGATAATGTTTTCGGAATAAATTAAATTCAAAATAATATATAATAATATGAATTCGATGTTGTTGTTGTTATGGTAAGTGTCGATCTGGTGCCTGCTCCGCGCTCGTTAATGGTGTTAAATAGATTAAAATTATGTAAACGAGAAATGGTGTAATGGACATACTGTCTCGCTAAAAAAAAAAAAAAAATTTATGAGCAATGGGTGGATATTTAAACTCGTATCACCATCATAAACGATTTAGTGCTGATTCGCTTTTTAATTAATGATATTTGAGAGACAAGTCATGAACTGAAATTGCATACAGATTTTTTTTCAATTATCAATTCATAATCTGACCTCATCAGCTCAGTATCAAATACTATAATACCATGATGCTTGGACGATGTTTCTTATATTAACCTATTCTGAAAACTTTGTTTATGAACTTATAACGTTACTCTGTTTGGTAAAACCGCAAAGTTGATTATCATAAGTTTTTTTTTGTGTCTGAACCCTGCAATCTTTTCTGGGGCCGAAGCTCTCCCAACTCTTTCGCGATTAATTTTTAACATCCTTCCTTACGCTGTCACCAGCCAAATTAAAAACGCACGAATACAGGTTCGATTTTAAATCCATCTGCACATTGCATTGCTCCAGCCAGCCTGTACTGACATAGACGATGGTTCGGCCCATAGATTTTGCACTCCAACAGGGGTCATAGTTGTGTTCATCGACATCACCGATCGTAATCAGGTGATGAAAAATCCCTTTTGCAACCCTCCCCCTTTGGGATTCGAACCCGGTACCTCCCCCGCCCCAAACACCGCAACTTTAACCACTGCGCAAATTGCTCGGTTAAGTCTATGTCGGTTTCAATATTTGATTATAAAGTAGAATCATGTTGTCGAGTATTTTAGCGAATTGTATTGGTAAGAAGTTTGCTAACTTATGCCAAACTTTGTCAAAAGCTCGTATAACGGTTAAAAATATCAAATTGATATCATGTCGGTAAACCGTACTGAACCGACCATTTACGCAACTTGTAAGCTGTCAGAAAGGCCAGTCACAGACGCAAACATTTTAATGTCGTTAGAATAAAGTAAGCATTCAGCAAAGCCGAAGCAATCAACCACTTAAGGTTAAGAATAATGAGATCAGTTTTTTTTCCTTTATCTCCAATTTAGGAGCATAGTGCGTCCACTATTCTGAACCATCTTACTCTATTTGGGGCTATTACTTTAATTTCCGCCCATGATTTTTCTAGGTGTTTTGCCTCTGCTAGCTTCGTTCTCTTCCATGTCATTGCTGGCCTTCCAACTTTTATTTTTCCTTGTGGGTTCCAGTCTAATGACATCCTCGTTATATCACTTGATGCTTTTCTCAGTATGTGGCCAATCCATCTCCATTTTCGTCGCTTTATTTCGGTCTCAATGTCAGACTGACATGTTGTTATGTACAGATTGTTGTTACTAATCGTGTTAGGCGAGAAGCACTTAAGTATTCGTCGAAGGCATTTGTTTACCAACACCTGCAGCTTCTGTATTATTTTTCCTGTATTCTTCCATGTCTCACACCCATACAGTAGTACCGATTTCACACATGAGCTGAACATTCGTATCTTGGTCTTGCGCGACAGGACAGAAGTATTCCAGACTTTGTGTAGCATGTTGAATGTATGTCTGGATTTCTTTATTCGTTTGTGTATGACTTCTTCTGTTCCACCTGCTTTCGTTATTGTGCAACCAAGGTATACGAATTCATTTAAATCTTCAATTTGTATATTGTTGATATGCATCGGTGTGGTTATATTTGTGTTGAGTCTCATCGTCTTGGTTTTCTTGATATTAATTTTGAGACCCACTTCGTTAGCTAGATCTGATAGCTGTTGCACTTTCTGCTGCATGTCGGAGTGTTTGTGTGTGAGCAAGCATATGTCGTCTGCATAGACCAAATCATTGAGTTTACCAGTTAACCCCCATTGAATGCCATTAGGGGACTTGTTATCTAGTTTCCGCATTACACTGTCTAATACAATTAGGAACAGCATTGGTGAGAGTCCGCAACATTGCCTTACTCCTCGAGTGTTGTAGTATGTTTCACTTTGTTTGCCTTTGTATTGAATTCGGTTTCCAGCATCCAGATACATTTCTTGTATGAGTTCAATTAATTTCTTTAGGATGCCTATTTCACAAAGTGTCTGCCATATATGCGTTCCTGTTTATCGTATCGAATGCGCGTTCGAAATCGGCGAAGAGCATATACAATGGTGAATTTCATTCATTGGATTGTGTTGATGTGATCAGTGCAACTTCTTCCTGGTCTAAATCCAGCTTGTTCGTTTCTTAATTTTGCATTGATCGTAGGTGAGATTCTGTCAAGGATGATCATTGTGAGTACCTTTATTGTTGTGTTGAGGGGGGAGATACCTCGCCAGTTCCTACATTCTCTTAGGTCACCTTTCTTGGGTATCGTAATTATCAAGCCTTCTTTCCATTTCATTGGAATTCTTCCAGAATTCCAGATTTCTTGGATTATTGGTGTTAATATGCTTGCAGTTGCAGATGAATCTCCTTTGAATATTTCGGCGGTTATATTGTCTGTTCCAGCGGCCTTATTGTTATTCAGTCTATTAATGACAAACTTCCCGTTCCGTTGGTGGTGTTGCTAGTTTCGTTATTGATGTCAATTGATGACTGGAGATTTTCGGGGTCGGCGACGACGTCTTCTTTGAAATATTCCTTCCATCTTTTTAACTGCGCTTCATCTGTTGTTAGTACTTGACCATTAGCGTCCCTTTTAGGTGGTATGTTTGAAATTTTACCAGTAACCTTTCTTACACACTGGTGTAGTGCTCGCATATTTTGGATTGCTGCTGCCTCTTCAGCAGCTTTGAGAATGCTTTCTGTTTATTTTCTTCGATCATTTCTTGCCATCTTTTTTACTTGAAGCGCTGTTTCCTCGTATCTACGTTTCACCTCTTCCGTGTTATGTTGGCACATTTGCAACTTAAATTGACGGCGTTTCTCAACTTTCTGCCATGTATCATCACTGATCCAAGGTTTACGATTGTATTCTCTGTAGGCGAGTACGTCCGTGGCAGTCTTGATGTAGATTTCTTCTGCTAGAAATCGCAGGGAGAGTCGCAATTCCTCTATAATTCTCGATTTCACATCTATTCGCAGATTTAAAAAATGAATGAGACCTTCTCTAGAAACTCACCAATTTAGAAACTGAGTTTAAATATAATGGAAAGTGGAAGACAAAAACTTTCTGCAGAACCTTCCAAAATGGATGCTGGAATGCTATCATGGCCTGCTATCTTGTTCAAATCCAGTTTAGGCATACCAAAGTAAAGAAAATTTCTTCATTGGTGAAGATTAGGTTCTAAAATTTACCCTGGCCGTTACAAATGCAATTAATCTGCTTAAATAGCAATGAAGTAAGGTGGTCGAAAACAACATACGCAATAACCTATCCAAGTGACGTGAGGTAGGTTGAAGTTTCCGAGGATTAAAACATAATCGTTTTTATTTACATAACAACAAATCCGATGAAACAAGTAGACTCCACCTACATCTCCGGAGTAGATTTACCAACGATATTAAAGTTGCATCGCTGAACTTGGGTTGTCAGATTATCCAGCTGATGATCGCTGACTATAAGAGCGAGATTGAAATAATCAATCAATCAATACGCCACCGCCACTCTAATCTGAATATAACACCGGTACTGGTCTTTTCTGTATTCCGCAAAATAATGAGAAAAGTATACCTCAGAATAGACATTTTCAGTCAACCAAGTTCCCCATATTATTATACAGTCGCAGCTTTAAGCCATAACACCGAGCGATACTTTTTTGACCTTACATTTGATGTTCGACGCCTAATCGTAATATTTTAAGAGCAGACCATTCGATTGTGAATTTGAAATGCGTGAAGATGTAGAATAATTGGTGAATACTGCTAAAATTGTATGACCCTGTAATCTTTCGGAACTAGTGCTCTGCACATGATTGTAGAAATACCTAACGAAACATCACGCTTCAAAATATAATTGATTATAGTCTCGGTAGACGCAGTTAGGTCATGAAGACCAAGATATGTAGTACATTTCAAGGAATCATAGTAGCTGATTTTAAGCCAACTCGAACGGTAATTAGAGTTAGCAATGATACTTCATTTTGCTGAAGGTGTAATTATTCCTCTTTGAACCTAAAAATTATGGTATGAGTACCTTTTGGGTTGTAGTTTTAGGGTATTTGGTGCATTTTATTTTTTAAACTTTAAAGTTATTTGCCTGCTTAACTTTCTTTGCATTTTCCGTTTGCAGAATGTTTCTACTTTTGGGACACTCTTTTGCATTGTACATACTTCCCAGTTTATTTTATGCATCTAAGCTTCCATCCGCAATAATTCTACATGTGATTGAAATCACGTGGTGCTCTTTTTTTAACTTGATTGTTTTCCGATTGTTTTCACTTATTTGCAGATATTTTCATTTTAAACCCACCATAATGTCCTTATTCTTAAATGTTGGTTGAAAACCTCTGGCCATAACCCTAATTCCGCGTCCATTTTTATTTTTGCATATAAATAATTCTTTATCTTCCTCATTTAGTTTTGGAGCTACAGCTCTCTGTGTATTAGAATCTAGTGCATAAATTTTCACACGTTATTGTTTAGTGATACTACTTTATACTTCGTGGTGCTCACTGATTTCATAAATATTACCTTTTGCATATTTTTATATTTATTTTTCTAATATACTTAATTTAATTAAAACATTTATTTTAAAATTTTTCTTTTTGTTTTTTTTTTCTAGGTAAGTCACCGCCATTATATTTACAATTGAAATTTATGCAATTTTGAAATGGGTGCGGTAAGTTGAACATTGTGCATTGCACATCGTCTGCATATATATATATATATATATATATATATATATATATATATATATATATATATATATATATATATATATATATATATATATATATATAATTTTTTGATGTATATATCCTTTTTATTTGTTTTCCATCGTCTTTGTTGTATGCAAAATTAACTAACAACAAAGAAAATCTGAAAAACTGAAAAACAGTTAAATTTTGTTGAAGTTTGCAAGTAGAATAGAATTTAAAAATAAAATGTATAGCCGTGATGTGATCAGCAAATTACTTTCGACTCATTGTATATGTAGTCTAGTTAATTGCAAAGTACTGCGGCAATATAAAATAAAATCAATTCAATTATATCAATCGATTGTCGAAAAAATATTAATGCTACATATTGCTGTCCTAGTTCCAAACAAGCCAGTCAAAAGCCAGTTCTACACAATGTAAAATATCGCGAAATAGAAAATTCAATTTTAACTGTCACAACATCAATGTTCCTTTTTTTCCTGTCTCGTCCTGCTTTTATCCACAATAACAATAAAAAAAAAACCATGAAAAATCCGAATATATGTATATGTAGCTATATAGAAAACCAAAAAAGTTGTGATAAAAATCACCACACACACACGTACATACATAACACCGAAATCAAAATGATGAAATGACAAGAAAATTGTGCAATAAAAAAAAATGAATCCACTGGAAAATGTAAAAAAAAAAAAATCCAACGAGAAAACTTTAAAACATTAACCAACCCATTTTTTTATATCAACCAAACACAAAAAACGGATATCATATAATGTTTGATGATGATTGCAACTTTTCTTTTTTCCTTTCTTATTTTTAACTTTCTTATCTCTCTGTTATATTATTATTAGAAAAATGTCTTCAGATGTGGAATATGTGGTGTATGCTGGTATGTTTTTATACATATAAGAATTGGTTTTTGGCAAAAAAAAAAAAAAAAAAAAAAAAATAGAAATAAAATAAAATTATGGAAGATGACTTTATTTTTAGAAAATTTTTCCGAAATATATTGTTTTAAGTAGCTGAATTCACGTTGATTTAGTGGTTCGTATATATACGGTTTTGATCTGTATGTGACGTTTCAAATTTCAATTCACTGCAATCTTTTTTTATGATATTCTCCATAAAAAAAATAAATATGACAAATAATAATCTTGATTCTTAAAAAAAAAATTTCTCAAAATTATGTTGGTCTCCTCCTCATTCGTCTCTGTTATAGAAAATTACAAATATAACGTTCAATTGAAAAATTATAGTTTTTGAAAATATCTAAAATATCTATATATTAGTAGGGGCTCAATGGTCTGGTTGAAAATCGATCAGATTTCACAGAAATAGAAAGTTGCTTTAAGGTTTCAATAAAGCAAATTTTACAAGGCTTTTTTGATATATTCATGCAATATTTAATGTTAATATTTATTAACAACATGTCACATTCGCAGTGAACATTATAATAGAAAATTTTGAATTTTGAAAATACTGAAGTTTAGCTTTTAGGCCTACATGCCTATATATATCTATATATATATATATATATATATATATATATATATATATATATATATATATATATATATATATTATATATATATATATATATATATATATATATATATATATATATATATATATATATATATATATATATATATATATATATATATATATATATATATATATATATATATATATGGGTCATTCCATTATAAAACAGACGATTTTTAGCATTTTTCGAAATTCACCACTTAGATTTCGATTTTTTTATTTTTTTCACTTTCCTTATTAAAAATAAGTAGACCCCTATTTTTTTTTTTTTGTACCTATGGTTGTCCCGTTACTCGAGTTTTTAGTTTTGACAGTTTTCAAATTTTGATTTTTGACTCCTACATTAAATATTGTATCTTCGGTTCTAAAATAAGTATTTTCATAAACAGTAGCATTTTAGAAAGGTATTAAGCTGTTCTATATTATTTCATAATTTATTTTTATAAAATACCGTTATCTTTGGAGTTATGGTTAGATATATCTATGTTTATACTTCCACCGCTAGAGGGCTAAAGATACCAAAATTTAAATATACCCGATGCACCATTTGATAGGCAATTTATTCACCTTTTATAAAAAAGTAAAATTATTTTCGTCCACGGCTATAGTTTAGCCGCCAGAAGACTTCAAAGTTGAAAAAACGTGTTTTTTTAGAAAAAAAAATTCTATTAGTTGCGAAATGAGAATGAAAGTATACACTTAACGGACATTTTTTGTATAATTTTGATACAAAATACAGCAATAAATAGAAAAACGGCCAGTTTTGAAATATTTAGGTTAGAACTCGTCTCCCAGAGGGAAGATAAATTGGAATTAACTAATTTTTTAAGCTTTTTCCTGCCAAAATTTGCTGTAAATGTTTAGTTATTATGATTAAATGTAAGTTTTTTTCTGTTTTTGTACAAAATAAATCAGTTATTCAATTAAGCGCCTATTTGCAACTATTCCAGATACAGGTAAACCACCAGAAGACCGCAAAATTGTAATTAACAAATTTTTTTTAGGCGTTTTAGAGTAAACCGGCAAAAAGACGATACATTTAAATAAAAAAAAATGTAATTTTTACAAAATATTTTTATTTTTTCATGACGATTTTTACAAAGAACATATATTTACAGTAAGAGAATTTGAGAACATTTTAGTTCTAATAAATGTTTTATCAGAGCTCGGCATTATTTGATGAGTTTGCCGGGTATTTTGCACTGTTTTAATATTAGAAAATCTTTTATTAAGTTTTGTTTTAGTTTTTGCATATTCTTCTTTGGTTACATAACCGAAACGAATAGACTGTATGGTGCTTTTATCTTTACACCATTCATAAAATCCTTTTGCAGTAATAAAAAGGCTCTCGTTAATACACCTCAATGAAGCCGTTCTAGCGGCTCTCTTAATGGTGCCTCCAACACCATCTGAAGGTTCCTTACCGTGGCTTGTGGCGAAAAAATTCCATTCACAGTCAATATTGAAATCATGATGATGGTAATTGATGTTGATAAAGTTATTTTTGTTCTTGAACTGCGACACAGCTCCATCCGAAAAATAATAAAATTTTTTTGGCGCTGGAAATTCTGACTCATTGTCTTTTAGAAAATTTATAAATTTATTTTGAAATCCATATACAGCTACTGCATCGTGCGTCTCCTCTTCTGATATTATTGCATAGGAAACTATGCTTATTACACCTGCTGCTGATTTGTAGTACGCCACAATTGGAAATAAAGTTGCTTGTTGTGTGTAATAATGTGCTGCCTGAATTTCATTTTGTGTTAAAAATTTATAATTCTCTGCAAAATCCAAAACAACAACATATTCTCCAACTTGCAGATCATTTTTTACGAGCTTTAAATAACTTGATTGTTGTTTAGTGATAAAATCGTGTTTACGCAGTACTGCTAGGCCATATTTTGATTCTGATAAAATTTCGACGACTTCATCAACAGAAGATATAATCTTCTGCAATTTAAACACATTTTCAACAGGATTCCAATAACTGTATGTTACTTCGTTCATTTCTTCAGCGTCTGCTGCGGCTTTTATTTGTTTCAGGAAATCATCCAATAACACATTGCAGTCTTCACAATCACCGTTACAGCAATCCCAGGTCAAATTTTCACAGGATACTCTTTTTAACAGTTCTCTTTCATTATTAATAACAGGGTCGCATTGTAAAATTTTTGTTATAACTGGACATAACAAATTGTTGTTCTGATGAATTATACAAACACATTCATTATGCGTTCCGGCTTTTCCCGCTAATATACATTCTTTTGGCCGAAGCTCTGCAAACTTGGAGAATCCAATGTTGTCAGATGGATATTTTTGCAAAAACGCCTTATAAGCCTTAGATAAACTGCACAAGACAAGTAGTTTCTGCTTTTGAACCCGATTTCCATTAACATCACGAACACTTATGCAGTCATTTAATCCGGGAAGCTGTCGGCTGATATCCATACTTTTGTAGAATTCCGTAACTGTGGTTATTGTTTCTGAAGAAATTCCAGACCTCCTTTTTCTTGGCCCAGGTAAGCTGCCATATCCTCTCTCCTTGATTAAATTCTTTGATTTTAATACTATGTGTTTTGTTGCCTGGAACTTATCCATAATTCTGGTTACTGACCAATTTTCAGGTATTAAAGTAAGCAGCAATACACGATTGTCGTAGTTTTCCTCGCGATTAAATGCTTCCAAAATATTGTTAAGAATGTTTCCGTTATCATCATGAAGATTTGACTGATCAGCATCTATTGGTGATATTTTGGGCACCGGAACGCACAAAACATTTTCACAAGTGAGCCTGACCACTTTTTCCAGCTGCTTTTGGCGATACAATGATTCTGTGAGCCTGTATTTGTTTACAGGAGATCCACCCAATCGTTCACATGTTTCGGTGAAAATATCATGATACACCGACTGAAGAATTTCATGTGGTGGTGATGAATTTTCCGATAGAATTTCATGTGGTGGTGATATACTGGACGAGGATGTTGAACAGCTTGCCGGTGTACTTGGTAAACTTACAACTTCGGTTAACCTATACAATTTAGCTCTGCATTTGTTACAAATTCTTTTATTTGTTATTTCACAATTTAAAAATTGTTGAGCTTTTTCAGCTAGTTTTACACTAATAGCATTAGAATTATTTTTCAAATTTTTATGGTTTTCCAAATCAAAAGGATTACAGCATTCCGGATTAACCATTTTGTATTTTAAATTCGATATTTCACACCAATAATAAATTTACGAAAGAGATACTTTATAGTCCACTTTTAGATATTAACTGAAGAGCCAAAAATTTTGTACGTTTATTTATATGAGCCTAGTTTATTATTTGCCGTATAGTCATAAAATTACTGAGCACCTCCTTTTTCTGTTACATAGGGACAATAAATAGCGCTAGGTAATAAAATAATAATAAAATATGTGCTCCTCATGGCTTTTATACCTGAAATGACGAATTTATAAATGCTGTTTTGAAAGAAGGCGGCAATAAAACAAAAATGGGTGCAAACATATGCAAGATAATACCAGTGATACCAGTGATTTCAAAATTAGATAACTACCTGTTGTTTGGCGAGAAAACGGGTAAATTAAAAAGGACACAACTTAGATTTAAAGAAATAAAAATTGGTTGCATGTACACATACCAGGTATTTGTACTCAATTCAATCATTCGTTTCACAAAAATACTGAAAAAAATGGTTAATTTCATTTCCCAACCCGCTGGCGGTTTATCTGTTCCTCAAACATTTGCGAATATGCACTTAATTGAATAACTGATTTATTTTATACAAAAACAGAAAAAAAACTTGCATTTAATCATAATAACTAAACATTTACAGCAAATGTTGGCAGGAAAAAGCTTAAAAAATTAGTTAAATTCAATTTATCTTCCCTCTGGGAGACGAGTTCTAACCTAAATATTTCAAAACTGGCCGTTTTTCTATTTATTGCTGTATTTTGTATCAAAATTATACAAAAAATGTCCGTTAAGTGTATACTTTCATTCTCATTTCGCAACTAATAGAATTTTTTTTTCTAAAAAAACACGTTTTTTCAACTTTGAAGTCTTCTGGCGGCTAAACTATAGCCGTGGACGAAAATAATTTTACTTTTTTATAAAAGGTGAACAAATTGCCTATCAAATGGTGCATCGGGTATATTTAAATTTTGGTATCTTTAGCCCTCTAGCGGTGGAAGTATAAACATAGATATATCTAACCATAACTCCAAAGATAACGGTATTTTATAAAAATAAATTATGAAATAATATAGAACAGCTTAATACCTTTCTAAAATGCTACTGTTTATGAAAATACTCATTTTAGAACCGAAGATACAATATTTAATGTAGGAGTCAAAAATCAAAATTTGAAAACTGTCAAAACTAAAAACTCGAATAACGGGACAACCATAGGTACAAAAAAAAAAAAAAAATAGGGGTCTACTTATTTTTAATAAGGAAAGTGAAAAAAATAAAAAAATCGAAATCTAAGAGATGAATTTTGAAAAATCCTAAAAATCGTCTGTTTTATAATGGAATGACCCATATATATATATATATACATATTTATATATATTTATATGTATACACATATATATATATATATATATATATATATATATATATATATATATATATATATATATATATATATATATATATATATATATATATATATATATATATATATATATATATAAGTTAAGTTTATACTCGTTTAATAAACTAAAAAAATATTTTTTCCTCAACCCGTGGATTAGAAGTTTAGCTGAATTGGTTGGATTCCTGATGGTGCTGCTGCCTGATTAGTATTGCCTACCTTCGGAAGCCAGATGGTTTTCCTCCGTTTCCTATATCCCGCTCTTGCTATGAAGATAATAATTACTATTGTAATTAATAATATGATCCCTATATGGCGAATTTGTCTATTAGCCTTATGTTCTTTTGATGTAAGTTATAGCAGCATAGGTGGAAGAATCTGTGATGTTTTTATTTCCTTGTTGGTGAAGGTACAGCCTTTTACTTCTAACGTTTCATTTTGGTATGTTGAAGTTATTTAAAAATATGGTGTTCTCGTTTACTGGTTCAATCACTTCTTTTTCATTAAATGAGAATTCACATCCCGGTCTTCTTTTAATTCTTGTATTTGGTTAAGTCCACATAAAGTAACTTCTCTTCTACTCTTGCATTTCTCAATCATGCCATATATTTTGTGTTGATTTATTTGAATTTCATTATATTCCAGATGAATTTGTTTATTACTTTTGATGGTTGATCTTAATTTTAAGTGGTGAAATTCCTCTCCGGTTGTTTTTGGAATTGATATTACGTATAGAATTATAGTATCTTTCATAGGCATTGTTGGTTCTGCATGTTCTACGGCTTCAATCCCATTAAAATAGGGTAGGGTTTCTATATTTGGTTGCCTAATCGGCTAATTTCCTCTTTATCCAGCAAGTTTGGGTTAATTATACCTCCTTTAGCTAGTTGAGTTGCCCTTATTATTTCTTTTACTTCTTCTTTTAGCAATTGAAGGTGGCTAAACATGGTTTGTTGGAATGCTTCTTCCGCATTTTTCTCTACGTGAAGTTGGATTTTGTTGTGCTGTTTGAGAATTTGATGAATTCTCTGGGTAATGGCTTTGTTTATTTTGTACTACTCGTTGTTGTTTTCTACTATTCTATTCTGACTGGTTAGGATTGTATTCCAGTCAGTTACATCAATCCATTTACAAGCGGAGCCAATCCAATTGATCGAGAGCTTGGTTTTTTGTTTGGAATTCTTAAGCTTCCCTAATAGTTTGCTGATCCCTCCAATCTGGTACGCCAGTAGTGGTTTAAAAAGGCTAGCTGGACTGATGTCTTTTATTTCCGATTGTAACCTGTATAAGAGGTCTTCGAAGCAGCCAATGGTGTGTCATAGTGATAGATGTGTAAGGACGTCACTGTGGTCCAAAGGCACAAGCTGGAGAGAAAATAACTTTACTTAGCGATGTTCTTTATATATGTTTTGTGTATTCGTCGTCCAGAATTGGTGGTCACTGTAACTCTGTTGTCTTTTGCTACAGTTTTTTTTTAAATTTAGGTTTGTTTCTCCCTGGATTTGTTTTACGGCAGTATATATAGTTTCTCCCACTTCATAGGATTTTGGTTCACTTTTTTTAACGTTCTTTCGCTGTATTTTGAGTTTTTGAATGTGTTTAATTCTTTTTATGAGGTCTTCGTTCACTTTTTCCTTGTAATCCAACAGGTCCTGGTAATTAATGCGTTGTATTCTTCCGAGGAATACATCGGTTGGTTTTTTTCCAATCACCGAGTGGATGGAATTATTATACCGGCCGACTGCAATATTAACCAATTCCTTTGTTATAAGATCCTTATATTCCGACTGGATACATCTTAAAATTTCGATCACGGTTGAGTGTACCCTCTCTATAGTCCCATTTACCTCGCTCTTGTTTGTTGGTGTTAGGTACACTTTTATTCCGAGTGTTTTTATATAATTCGTTTAGATGGGACTCAAGAAACTTCGTTCGTTGTCCATTACTAACATGTTGGGTACTGTGAAGTAGTGTAATATTTTAATTATTTTTTCCCGCAAGGTTTCACACCCCTTTGTGTACTTCTTTAGCAAGCTTGTCATCTGTGGGAAGTAGTACCTTTCTAAAATTTGTTCTTTATTTTCTTTCCAATTACGGTGCGCCCTTCGGTGTTCCTCCTCGATAATCCAGAACTTGTTTTCTTAATTACAAATGTCTTCTACTAATCGTCGTGTTAGTCGAATCTTGTAATTGGCGAAGTCTTCTTGATAGACTTCCTGTAGCAACTGCATGTATTCATCAGGTATTTTTATACCATTTAGAAGTGATGGGTGTAATTTCTTCTTTAGAATTTTATTTAGTGGTTCCTTGTTTATATCGGGCAGTGCGATGTAGTGCCGATGGTAATCTCTGTGTGGCTCCCCGTCGATGAACATGTCATCACCTCTCGTGAAGATAATTTGGATTTTGAAAAGATTTATTGGCGAGTCACAGTGTAGAATGAGTTGTGTTCTGTCTTCTTTCGCGCTTTGTACCGTTCCGCTGCTTGATGACGAAAGGTTATTAACTTCCAATTTCAATCTTGATAGTGCATCTGCTACTTTATTGGTTATGCCCGGTTTATAAACTAGTTCGTAATTGTACTCATAGATGCGGGCTTTCCATCTCTTCAACTTGTTATTGTTGTTGCGGTTACTTAAGGCGAATGTTAACGGTTGATGGTCCGTTATTTTGATTTTTTTTCGCCGTCGTAAAGATAGTTTCTAAGGCTATCAAGCGCCCACACAATTGCCAGCATTTCCTCCTCGTTAGTGGCTTAGTTTTCCTCTGTTGTATTTAACCTTGACAAGTCTGTAATTGGACGGTCTTTGCCTATCGCACCTTGTGACAAGACTGCTCCTATACTGGTGTTTGACGTATCCGTTGTAAGGACGAAAAATTTGTTGAAGTCCGAGAACGTGAGTAGATCTGCTGATGCCAATAGTTCTTTCAGTTGTTTGAAAGCTTGTAGTTCCTCAATGTCTAGCTCGATCTTGATTTTCTTGGAGTTACTCGCTTTTACCTGAGCATTCTCGCCTCTCGTTAGATTGTGAGGGGTTTTGCGATCTTCGCATTATGCCCAAATGGTAATCTCAGGAATTCATATTTTTCGTTCATTGTGGAAAATGTGGTCTTCGGAATGTCGCTCTCCTTCATTTTTATGTTGTGGAATCCGGAATATACACCATTTCAAATGTTTTGGTCTTTTTAAAAAAAACTAAAGGGACCAGAAAGTTATATATTTCAACACAAAATAAAATAAACGGCAGTTGTTCGCATAGCAGCATATAAATAAGCCCCCCGTATTTTGAAGAAAAATCCTGCTTACTGACGAATCTTCAGTATCTTTTCAGATAAATCATAAAGTCTCAAATTTTACTATTCAAAGCCAGAAAAAGTAAGCAAACTTCGTAGAAAAAACCTTATATGATTTAACATTATATAACTTATTTCGGAGTAGGAATACTAGCAATGGTTATGGTTTCTGGTAAACTCAACCAAATAAATTATTTTCAACTGCAGATTGATGCATCATTGGCAGCTGGTTCAAAATGATTGGACTTGACATTATACTTCAACATGTCAATGCCCCTTCTCATAAAAGTTTTGGTTGTGCCCATGCTTTTAAATGATTTGGAACAACAACGTATAACACACGGCTACCGCAGAGCCCGGATTTGAACATTATAAAAAATGGAGTAGCTTTTTCTAAACGTAATATACCATAAAGAGTTGGACGAAGCATGGAAGAGTTATGAAATGTGTTGATGTGTGGAGTAAAACATTCATAGAATTTATTTGACAGCATCCCCAGAAGTCTAAATGAAGTTATATTAAATTATGGTGGCCAGGCTAAATAGCGGGTAAAACACCACTTCCTCTCCTAGTCGTTTCTGGTCCCGGATAACGGTCTCGTCTGAAGACATTGTAGTTAGGGGTAAACTTTTAAATTTATTTTTAGTCATTGCATCAGCTGAATTGACTAATGATGTGTTTGACATAAAACGGTGAATACGACCGAGTTTGCACGTTTAATTGTTTTACTAAAATCTTATTTATAATAATTTCGGTGATTTGTGTCGAGTACAGTGAATATAAATAAGATTTCCATACAAATACTTCATGTATTTGGCATAAAACGATGAATTTAATTGAATTTGAGCGTTTGATTGTTTTAATAAAATCTTATTTATAATAATTTCGGTGAATTGTGTCGAGTACAGTGAATATAAATAAGATTTTTATGCAAATACTTTATGTATTTGGCATAAAACGATGAATTCGATTGAATTTGAACGTTTAATTGTTTTACTAATACCTTATTTATAACAATTTCGGTGATTTGTGTCGAGTACAGTGAATATAAATAAGATTTCTATACAAATACTTCATGTATTTGGCATAAAACGATGAATTTAATTGAATTTGAGCGTTTGATTGTTTTAATAAAATCTTATTTATAATAATTTCGGTGAATTGTGTCGAGTACAGTGAATATAAATAAGATTTTTATGCAAATATTTTATGTATTTGGCATAAAACGATAAATTCGATCGAATTTGAACGTTTAATTGTTTTAATAAAATCTTATTTATAATAGTTTCGGTGATTTGTGTCGAGCACAGTGAATATAATTAAGATTTTGATGCATCGAACGGTGAATATGAATGTTTAATTGTTTTAACATAATCTTATTTATAATAATTTAGTTGAATTGTGTCAGGTAAAGTGAATATAAATAAGATTTTCATGCAAATATTTTATGTATTTGGTATTAAACGATGAATTCGATCGAGTTTGAACGTTTAATTGTTTTACTAAAATCTTAATTATAATAATTTCGGTGATTTATGTCGAGTAAAGTGAATATAAATAAGATTTCCATACAAATACTTCATGTATTTGGCATAAAACGATGAATTTAATTGAATTTGAGCGTTTGATTGTTTTAATAAAATCTTATTTATAATAATTTCGGTGAATTGTGTCGAGTACAGTGAATATAAATAAGATTTTTATGCAAATACTTTATGTATTTGGCATAAAACGATGAATTGGATTGAATTTGAACGTTTAATTGTTTTACTAAAATCTTATTTATAATAATTTCGGTGATTTGTATCGAGTATAGTGAATATAAATAAGATTTCCATACAAATACTTCATGTATTTGGCATAAAACGATGAATTCAATTGAATTTGAGCGTTTAATTGTTTTAATAAAATCTTATTTATAATAATTTCGGTGATTTGTTTCGAGTGCAGTGAATATAAATAAGATGTCCATGCAAATACTTCATGTATTGAACGAATTGTTTTAATATAATCTTGTTTATAATAATTTTGGTGATTTGTGCCGAGTACTGGGTCACAGTTTGTTCCTTGAGGACTTTTGGGTCACAGTTTGTTCCTCCGTCTTACTTCTGGTGAACTGCAAGCTTTTGTGCTGGGTCTTATTATTCTCTTTTTACATTAATGCATGAATTCTGTTATTCCCCAATACTTAGTTCACATTTTTGCGGTTGATGCCAAATTATATAGAAACAGTGGTTTAGATAAGGATTTTATTATAGTTAGATGGTCGATTTCCTATAGATTTAGTGTAAATGGTAAGAAAGGGTTCCGGAGTATTCACTTTAATAGGGAGTTACAGTAAAAACATTATGAATCTATATAAACACTTTATTAAAAGTTCGTTTCCATCATTATTCAGTCATCTACTTAGAGATAACTGAATGATGATAGATTTTTTCGTTAGATTATAAACATATACTAACAAAAAAAAACAAAAGAAAATGCATTTCTGTTTTCTTTTATTTTTCACCATATATAAACCATTAGAAAATACAAAAAATATAGAACAGTATACGAACAGTATCTTCCAATTTGTTATTATTTTTTTTGCGTTATTCCTTTAAAAGCATTTTTATTGTCAACATGAAAATGAATAAAAATAAAGAAAAAGCGCACACGAAGAAAAACGGAAAAATCCAATGGATTAAATGTCCATCATTTTATAGTTATGGGTTGGTTATTTCGAATGTTCGTTGCCGGGTTAATATTTTTTTTTAATGGTGTAATGCTAAAATCTAATAATAAAAGAAAAGGTTAATAAAAATGTTGACTGGATTGTTGGTATATGGTGCTATAGTGGATACAGCGCAGACACACTATATCTTAAATACTTGTTATATAACCAACGAGGATATGGGATATAAACGGAAAGAGATACGTTAGCAAACGGAAATTTGCGATTTAAAAAATGGAAATCCGTCATTTAAAATACTTAGCGTAATTGTTTGTTTTATACTATTAATATTATTATGAGGGATTGTACCTCTTAATATCCTTGACTATATATATAGTTAAAGCTATCTTATTTCTCAACCACATTTTGTTCAGACACATAAATCACTTTTGAAAATAGTTTAAAAGTGATTGAGTGTTTTTTATTATTATTTCGTCCCATTAAAACTATAATGAACTTACATTTATATATATATATATATATATATATATATATATATATATACAGAAAACATTTCTTTAAAACGACCACCTCGCGTCCTGAAGTATAAATGGTCTTTTCGAGAATTGGTCGTGTTAGGGGAAAACAATTAATTTAAAATAAGTTAAAAAATATAATATAATTTTATTTCACAGCATACAAATATGTATCACAAAATTTAATTCAATTATCTAGTAAATAATAATTTTATAAACTAAAATTTAATGAATTATAATTAAAATTCAAATAAATTAAAAAATTATTAATATGTGCATTACATACTTACTTAATTATCTTATTTTGGTGCAAAATAATCTTTTAAATTTGTTTGTTTCGTGGAATTTGATTTGTGTCATATGATTTCGAGTTCCAGAATTCTTCCACACTTATAAAAATGATTTAGCAACTCGTTATTACCTAAATTGAACCATAATCGTTTTAGGCCAGTTACTGCTTTCAAGCTCATATTTAACTAGGTCGGCTCCAATTCCTCACCGCCAGATTCTTCATCGTCTATATTAACACTGATAAGACCAGCATCGTTTTCCGGATTCACTAACTCGCCTTACCAATCTTTATTCTCCAAAGGTTGTGATATATAATCCATGTCGACATTGACGTCAAAATCAAGCTCTAAATTGGCGAGAGTTCCTAAATATATTATGTCACTTTGAATCTCCGCATTTTCAGTAATATTGATGTCAATAACGGAATTCGACGCCATTAAACTGCATTTAATAAAACACTTTGCGGTTGTTTTCTTGGAGACTTTATTCCATGCTTGCTTAACGTATTCAACGACATCAGCTAAAGTAATTTGTTTTATCAACTCGTCTACATCAACGGCAGTATCCATCTTCGCGAATAAAGTTCTAAGCATTCTGCGCCTATAACTTAATTTAAAATTTTGTATGATGCCTTGATCAAGTGGTTGATTTAGACTAGTAGTATTTGGCGGCAGAAATAATAATTTGATAGCTTTGAGCTTTAATTCCGTTGAATGGCTGGCTGCATTGTCTAGCACTAAAATAATTTTCCGTTTTTCTCTGGCAATTTTTTTGTCGAATTTTGTTAACCATTTGTCAAAAATAGCACTGGTCATCCACGCTGTTTTATTTGAGTGCCATTCTACCCCTAAGATAGCCATGTTAATATTTTTAAAATATCTGGGCCTTTTGGATGTGTTGATTATAACAACTTACTCTTTTTGACCAACGGCATTTGTACACAACATTACAGTAATTCGATGTTTGCATTTTTTAGAGCCGTGTGGACTGGTCCCTTTTGCTACGAATGATTTCGTTGGCAACGCTCGGTAAAAAAGGCCAGTTTCATCAAGGTTATAAATATTTTTGGGTTCGTAATTTTCTATCATTGACGGCAAACGTGAATACCAATTCGAAATAACGTCCTCATTAATAGAATTACTGTTCCCACTCAACGCTCTAAACAGTTTGCCTAAGTCAGTTTTCATTTTCTAACAATTTTCGTATCTATAGTGGACGAATTTTTTCATAATAGTTTCTCGAAATGGCAAATCTTGTAAATCGACTGTATTAATATTTTCACTATTTTAACCTTTTCATTACATTTAAACTGCACTTATGTGCTTGTTTACGTCATATGCCAATTTACGATTTCAAATGCTCGAAATCCTCTTTTTTATACCATTACATTTTTCTAGAATTTGAAAATGGTCGATTCGTTTAATACATTTTACAGTTAAAGGATAACCATTACGTCATATTTCAGAAATATTATTGCCTAAATATTTAGGGAAAAAAAATGTTGAGAATTGATAAAAGCTTAAAATAAAAAAATTAATTTGGAAGGCAGGAAATTTTTTATAAATAAGCGACACATGAATGATCATGAGATTTTCTTTAAAATTGATAACAAAATAAAAATGATAGGCTGTGATCTAGAAAATAAAAACAATCGTATGCTGTACGAACTATTATTTTATAGTTTAGTTAAAAGCCATTGTTAAACCATATATTTACATAGATTAAGATTTGGTTGTATACATATTTGGATTCATATTCAGCGATTGTGTTAACTGTTTTAACTTACTGGTAAGTTATTTGATTTCGTTGTAATGAAAAGTCCTCTGAATTGCTTGCAAAGCTTTACATTAGTGAAGTTGATGTAACACATTGCAAACGGTTTTTGTTTTTTCATACCATGATTAAATATTCAGTTGGTCATCTAATCAAAACTGATATGAAAATTATTTAGCACGAAAATTAAATGAAACAACTGTTTAACGGACAAAATACGTCACACTGTTAAAAAAATTGTTAAACATACAAAATACGTCATTGTTACTAAAATAAAATCTAATTGATAATGTGCATGAATTATTTATTTATTTATTTATTTATACTTTACCTAAAATACAAAATAATACAATTGATTAACAAAGTTACATAATTATAGCCTTATAGAAAATTTAATTTTTAATATTAATAGAAAAAAATTTATACAACTCAAGTTTAAACGAATTTCTTGAATTGTTAAAGTCAAAAATATTATAAACAGAATTAAAAAGTTGCGACATTTTCAAGAATGGATCAGAAAGAGCAAAGTTAGTAGAAACCGGATCAATATGTAAGAGTCCATCACGAGGGCGCAAACAACGTATTGGAGCATAAATATTCAATCGTGTGAGACTTTCATCACAATCTATATACGAGAAACCAAAACATCGCGAATAACGATAACAGATGCTACGTCTCGTCGGATATTTAATCGTTGTAATTTTAATAAACTACAACGATCTTTATAGGGTGAAGAATATATTCACTTACCCGAAAAGTAGGTAAGCTCCGAAGCGCATATAAAACAAATTGCTTCTGAATACTTTCAATTCTGTCCGAATGACATTGATAGAATGGAGACCAAACAATAGAGGCGTACTCTAAAATGGATCGAACAAAGGATACATACAAAGATTTTAGAGTGAGCGGGTCACAAAAGTCTTTACAGTTTCGCTTAATGAAACCTAACATAACATAAGCTTTCGTAACAATGGTGTCTATGTGTTTTGTAAATAAAAGATCAGAGGAGAATATTATACCTAAGTCAGATTTGAATTCAACTCTATTAACAGCTGTGTTATAAAGAAAATATTGCTGCAGTAAAGTACTTTACATTTATCAACATTCAATAACAGTTTGTGATTATTCGACCAATTACAGAATTTATTCCAATCACTTTGCAATTTTTAACAATCTGATACATTAGCAATGGGGCTAACAAATTTTAAATCATCAGCGTAAAAAAGACATTGAGCAAATTCAAACTCCTCAATGAGGTCATTAATGCATTAGGCAAATAATAGTGGACCAATGTGGCTGCCTTGTGAACACCAGGGGTAACACGAAATAAACGAGAACAAGAATCATTAATCTTCACAAATTGGTAACGATCGGAAAGATAAGAATGCAACCACCTGATAGGGATAAAGTCACAATTAAGTTTATTGAGCTTATCGATAAGAATTGAATGATCAATTTTATCAAAAGCTTTTGGAAAGTCTATGTAAATCACATCAACTTCTTGCTTGTTATCCAATATAGTATGTAAATGTCCGCAAAATGAAACTAAATTAGTAATAGTGAACCTACCCGGATAAAAACCATGCTGAGTTGGAGAAATAAACGTCCTCACGTGAAAATATAAAATTTCTGTACCAACTCTTCGAAAAGTTTTGGAATTGCAGAAAGAATTGCTATACCGCGATAGTTACTGATATCACATCTTTTACCAGATTTAAAATCGGACGAATGAAAGAAATTTTCCAGGGATCTGGGAAAATCCCAGACCGGATGCTTTTATTAAAAATTATGGTCAAAGAAGGAGTTAAGCTCTCAGCACAACGCTTGATAAGGATAGATGGAAAATCATCATGACCAGCTCCCTTATTAATATCAAGCTGCAATAAACCATCATAAACTTCTGCTTCAGTCAAATTAAAAAATTAAAATCATTTTTAAAATGAGAAACAAGAGTTGAGATATTTGAGGTAGCAAAAGAGATTGCAGATATCTGAGAACTGACTGACAGATATCTGAAACCATGCTACTTTCCTTTTACCATTTATGAAATTCCAGAACCTTTTTGGATTAGAACTTAATTCATCTTCTATCTGCAAAATATGATTATATTATACAGCAACCAATTTAAAGTTTTAAACTCCTTTCGAGCTACAACAAAATTAGAATGAAAATCCGCACCGTGAAGTCTATATAGAAAATTTGTTACGGCGTTTTTCGAGATACAATAATTCTTTGTTGTACCATGGTTCTCGGTATCGCGGTTGGTTTTTAATTAATGGAACGTACCTTTCAACACCAGTCTTGAGCATTTCATTGAAAATTAAAATTGTTTCGTTTAAATTATTTTTGCTTCTTCCGAGAAAACTCCAATCAGAATTAATTAGAAATTCGTTTTAAAGATAGCGTGCCTAACATCAACATGAAAGAATTATTAGGAGAACACTGGGTAAAGCATTTTTCATAAAAAATACTTATCGTAATTGGAGTATGGTATATGCTCAAACATCCGGTAAGGTCATCACACGAAGAAACTCGGAGTATAATAGATCGGTTGAAAAAACTAAATCCAGAAATTTTCCTTGATTATTGGAAATCCGATTTATCTGCAATGTAGCGATACTAGCAAAGTAGTCCAATACTGCCAATGCCTTTTGATCGGTAGAAAAAGGTATGAAAACTCCATCAACAATAAACCAAGTAACATCGGGAATGTTGAAGTCTCCGATAACCATTAATTGTTCTCCAACGTGCATCAATGGTAAAACATTAAAATTAATAAAATTTAAAATTTCAAGATAATTTTTCAAAATTGTTCCATTGGGAATGTAAACAGCAACCATTAGAATAGATGTATTGGCAACCTTAATCCGTACAGCAAAAACATTAAAAATTGGATGGCATGCAATGATTTCATTTTGAATCGAGGTCTTAACAGCAATCAACACACCTCCTCCTTTAAGGGCTAGTATCAAAATCATGTCGATCTTTCTATGGACCACATAGTCGAATGGAAAAAATTCCTCAGAGTTAAAATTTCTGTCTCTGTGATAATAATCACATCATAATCATTGTCCAGAACACCAAGCAAAAATAATTTAGCTTTACCACGAATACTGGAGCATTGTGGTAGTAATTGAAGTGACAGAATTTTGTACAGAACTTTTAGACAGGACTTTCTCAGCTTTGTAAACACCCAACAAATTTAAATTTCGGCTGAGTTTAATATCATAGCCGGAGTTTTACATTTGAGGCCACTGGATGAAAATTTCGGTTATGGAATGGTTTAATACTAACCCAATCGGCCAAGTTTCATCATTTAGAGCCCTTTCACGAAGTTGTTCATTTATAAACCCAATTTAAAACAAATGTATTTTAAGATCTTTACGAGTTTTAGTTTTAGGGTATGAGCACTCCAACTTTGCACAAATTGTACCGAAGCATTTATTCGCGAGAGCCAAAATATCATCTTCATTAGTAGAAGGATTGAACCTGGATAAATGAAGCCAAAATTTAGGAGCAACTATTTTAATTTCAAAATTCGCAAGGAACTGGTACCGGAAATAGATCTTATATGTTTATAATCAAACCTAAACTGATCCGAACTTTTCTATGTATTTTTTTTAGAACAAGGAATTAAAAGGCTTATTACTGCAGGAAGATATCTCAAGTTTTTTTTTCAAAATTTGATGGATCAGCAATTGGTAAAACGAATTGGTCAGATCCAAGCCCTGATGTGGAACCGTAGTGCTGGCACAATAACCGATCCTAAGTCAGCATCGGATAAACTTGAATTTATAATATTATTACTCACAGGAGAATCTATTAGATTTATCATATTAACTTAATCCTCTTGATATAAACCTGATTCACTTTTATTTTCATACCTCGTACGTCATTTTCGACAATCACTAGCCGAGACTCAAGATTAACATTAGATTCTATAGCCAATTTCAAATCAGTTCTAATTTTATTAACATCATTTAGAATTAACTGATGTGAAAATCTCGTTGACTTTAGTTTTTCATATAGATCAAGCATAGTTCATGAGTCATTTGACTTATGCATATCCAAAGTGGTATGTAAACCTTCATTTATTGTTTAAAAATGTTTTGTTTTGAACACTGCAACAAGGACAATTCCACATAAAAAATGTTTTTAATTAACTGCCGCTTTATATTGCCTATTATTTTGACACATTTGATATGCAGTAATTTACTACATTTGGCACTGCATAATATGCCTGGAAATCTATTTTCAGTAATATTGCATTGGTAAAAACTGCACGTTTTCACAGACATATCAAAACAAAATTTAGTTAACAAGTCCACAATAAAATAAACACAACAAGTCAATGACACAACACAACAACAAAAATAAATGGTAACATAATAGAACACAAAAACAATTAGTAAATAATGTCGAAAATGAAATATATTTAATTGAAGTTTATTTATTTACTAAGAGAATACTCGAATATCTCACATTAAAGAAAGTTTTACTTCTTTTCTGAATAATTTTAAAACAGATTAAAAAAAAAATAATTAGCACAAAAATTAAATGAAATAACCATTATATAAAAAAAATCATAACACTCTCAATACACACAAATTTTTTTATAAACCACATGATGAAAACTGTTAAAAACTTCTTCAAATCGAAATTTCCAAATCCAAAAATAATCCATCAGAACTGATAGTTTCTAATTTTATAATTATTGCCAGAACTTTAAATTGGATTGAGGTAAACTAATCGTGAATTAATGTTTTTAGTTGATTTTAAATTATCAAGTTAACATAAACGTATTTCAGGACTTCCTACTTGACTATATTGAACAATATTTTGCATTGACAACCATAGTAGGCTAGTTGTAAGTAACAGATATACTTTGTTTATCAAAAACAAATCCCTCACGGTCAATTATATTCCCAATTTTATAAAATAGCCTGCTAACATTTGAGTTGGACGTTATCCGTTTATTATCCGTCAGTCATCTCAATGATTTTCCCAATGATAGAGAAGCAATGGTTTGCATATAAAATTTTTATTCGACCTTTTGACGTTTTTAAAGCAATTAACAGTTCTCATCTTTTTAAAAATTATTTTCTTTCAATTTGAAATGAATAGTCGAGTTTGATTCATTTTTCACAGCCCATGACTATAGTTCATGGTTCGTGTTTATTTGATTTTCAAAAGGTCTTTGTAAACTCACTCGAACAGCATTCTCTTGAGAACTCCTTCTAATGCATCATAAGGTC